>JBAKBP010011874.1:0-70254 GCA_037953745.1 Lithodes maja
ACATGACGATTCACAAGAAAGAAAGTATAACATTGTAAATAGACTGTAGCCCATTTCACTGCCCTGGCGAGTGCTAGTGGCTAACGGGAGGCGATTCTGCCAACGCTGGTAGACGTCACACCCCGCCCAAGATATGGGACGCTCAACATTAGGCGAGCACCATATCTGACAAGGCAGAATGCCGACAAGACCCGCCACAATCAGCCACTCCACCAGCAATGAAATGCAAAGCTCAATCATAAATAAAACAACATTTTAGCATAAATCAAATCTTATAACCCCTCCCAAACACAATAGTATAATTCTAGCTTGTTATGCTCCCTGAGCGAGCTTCACAGAGCCCAGCCTACTAAGTGAAAGACAGGTTCAATGTAGGACTTTAGCTATAACATTGGCAACTTACAATTAACTATCAAAAAGAAAGAGTTTTTATGTGATTTTTTTTATTTAATTTTAATGTTGTTTTTGACGGCTGCTCTACAGGGGCAAGCCTGATTTTTCTCCACTCTCAACACATACTGACTGAACGGCGAGGGTTCTCCTGCAAACAAACCCTCCCGTGGCAAACAATCAGCCAAAACATTATCAGTGCCCTTAGCATGCCACACATCCAACTTGTGTCCCGGCAGCACAACAACACCTGACACTGATAAACTGCCCAGTTCATCACAAGACTGGCATTTCTCTTCGCTCTTTCCGGCAACGGGACCTGCCAATATCCTTTCACTAATTCTACCTTTGTGATAAATGAGGCAGCCCCGATGCGGTCTATGGTGTCGTCAACTCTAGGTAATGGATAGGCGTCTGTCAGGGATAATGCTTCCACACTCTTGCAATCACCATACACACGGATCTTGCCACTCAACTCCGGTTGCAAACTCACTGGCAACGACCACTCACGATATCCTTTATCCCTCAGACCCTTTTTCCACATGTCGTCTAGCTCTGTTTTCACGACAGGCTGTTGAGCAGGATTTATACGGTAGGGAATTAACTTAAACCTTGCACTGTCTCCAGCCTCCATGTCGGATTCTACCCTGTACATCAGGCCTGGAGAAGCAACAAACATGCGGATGCACTGCCACAGCCTAGTAAACAACTTATCTCGCAGAACAACATGCCTAGTGCCCTCCCACAATCCAGCCGAGACCGCAGCTTCTAACCTGTAGTCTCCCTCCTTCTCCACCTTCGTCCCTAGAACAGCCAGGTCATGAGAGGGACAATCAGTACCACCTGTGCAGTCACTCCCATAGTTCATTATTGCTAAGGCTTCCCCGCCGATACCGTACATGCGCACCCCCGCATTCCTTACGACTACATCTGCCTGCGCAGCATCACCGCTTTTAGCGACATGGCCAGGTACAGTCGGTCTATGGTAGGGCTGTTGCATTCGACTAGAGCAGCATTGGGAGGCTATGCGACGACCGGGCACATCCACTCCACAGCCAACCTCACCAATCTGCCCAATGTCCTCCTTCTGACCACCACCCTTGGCAGCCATGGGTTGACCTTGACCTGGCAACCATGCCAAAGCCTCGTCACCCACCTTGAACCACCGAAACAACGAGGCTAACGGTCTATTGACATTCAAGTGACCTGCCCGCGGAACATCTTGCACCGCCTGAGTTGTGAGGCTCGGGTGCTCAGCACGACCAGTGGGGTATGAACCGAGCTGGTGCTGGAGCGCTGCACACTGCTGCTCAGGCAGGTGCTCTAGCGCTTCCATAGCCACCAGACTCGTGTCCCCCGCCCACTGCTCCACCGAGACATGACAATCCCAACTCTCCTCCACCTGTGCCCTACTGCCCCCCTCTCCTTCTCCTCCTTGGCCGCTGCAGACCAACACAGGGACAGTAGGCTGCTCAGGTGGTTGCCTCACAAACTCCTCCAACAGGTTCACATGACATGTTTCCCCGTCCTCGTGTTCGATAGCCCCGTTCCCACAACTCTCCTCCAACTGGGAACTACTAAGTCGTGTAGTGCCATCACGCGCCCAACCATGTCACTAGGGGTGACAGGTTCTGGGGCCACTCCGGAGCTCACCTCTGGGTCAAGTACTAAGCCGCTAAGGAGAGCCGCTGGAGCAAAACTCACAAAACTCCCAACTTTAGCTTGCTCCTTCCGACCGTTCCTCCGCTGGTCTGATGACTGAGGAATAGGCTGTGACACTTTCGATGCAAGAGATCTAGTAACAACGCACGCCATAGGTTGTACTTGACACTTCTCTACCCACTCCTGTTCCTCCCTACTCACGTCGGCCGGCTTCTCGGCAACGACTAAGGGTGAAACCTCAGAAGTAGGCACCGCAAAGTTGTTGCCGAGAAGGAGGTCGACGCCCCCAACAGGCAAGTTCTCCACAATTCCCACATCCAACTCTCGTGTCACACCATCTTCCTCCAGTTCCATCCTGACCAACGAGTATGACCTGGTAGCATTGATACCTTGCACCACAACCACCCGTGCCGCGTTTATTGGTCTACCAGTAAAGTTCTTCATCAAAGTCTGAGAGGCACCCGTGTCTCGCAACAGCTCAACTCCATGCTTCTTACCAGCCCACGTCACGCAGCCACGCCCTCGATGGTCGCAAAAGACATCGCGGACAGGGTTCGAGCCTTCCGGATTCTTCTCCACTGGCTGTGTCCCAGCCTCTGACATTATACCCCAGGCAAACTCAGACGACTTCGGGGACACCCCAATGTTGCGAGCCAAAGACACAACTGCATTAGGTAGCTTGCTTGGACAGGCTCTTGCAAAATGCCCCTCCTTATGACAATGGAAGCACTCTAGCTTTCCCTTGGGCTTCCCTTGAGGTGAGGAAGGACCCGGACCCTTTCTAAACGGGACGGTACTAGGTTTATGGTCAGTTTTGGTGTCGTTGCTCTTGTTCTTAGTGTAATTATGTGTATCAGTGTTTCGGGGAGGGGGAGGGTTACCCTCCTTATTGCCTGCATCACTTCTCTGTGCAGAACCGCACCCACGAATCAAAGATAACCGAAGGTCAGCCATCTCAGCTGCCTTCTGAAGAGTTTTCGGGTTTTTTTCTTTAAGATTCAACGTCAGATCGCCGCCCGTACACTTGAAAAATTGTTCTAGAAGCATCAGCTGTTTCAACTCCTTAAACATCGATGCCTTCTCCGAACGCAGCCAGTTTCTAAATGCATCGGACAGATCCCGGGCATGCTCAAGAAAGGTGCACTCACGACCCATCGTTACACCCCGGAACTTTAATCTGTACGTCTCTGGTTGTAACTCATACGCCCGCAGAACAGCTTCCTTCAATACCTCATAACGACGCAAGACTCCAAGGGCAACGCATCATATGCCTTGAGTCCTTTGCCAACCAACCTAGAGGAAACAAGGGCTGACCACTTAACCTCGGGCCATTGGTGCTCCCGGCACTTCTTCTCAAAACGCATGAACAATTCGGTGACACCCGACTCGTCAAATACAGGGACTAACTTAAGAAGGTGCGATAAAGACTGATCAAGACCTCGATTCCCAGAACCGAGACGCTGCCCTGTCGTCTCCACCCGAGACTTCTCAAGCTCTATGTCTGCACAATACTTCGTAGCCTCAGCCTCACGTAAGGCCTTTCTCTCCTCAGTCTGAAGCTCAGCCTCATGTATGGCCCTTCTCTCCTGAACCTCATATCTGGCCTTTCTCTCTTCAGCCTGAATCTTAGCCATCTCAAACTGCCGCTGCTGCTGCTCAGATTCCCGCTGCTGCTTAGCCATCTCAAGCTGGAAGAGCATATCTGGAGTCAAATCTTGAGGAGGAGGAGATGCAACATTTGGAGACCCACCCAGGGGCAAACCATGCTGCCAGTGACTATCAGCCTGCGGGAACGTCCTCTGATCCGGTGTTCTAGAGAACATGATGGGAGTAGAGTGGAGGGGGGGCTTGGCCGAAGGTGCCAAAGCACCCGCTCCACCCTGTGCACGATGCACCCCGCCCAGCACACATGCCACCAGGTCATTTCTCGTCATGCTGCTAGTGCCAACATGCCCCATGACCGTGGCCAAACACTGGAGACCATACCGATCAATCCCCGCCACCCGGTCAATAGTAATAGGCATCTCCAGAAATTTCCTTGCATCCTCTTCACTAGTTACTACTCCAATATCATCGAACAAACCCCGCTTCTGCTCCTCAGGGCCTGCTTCCCGTACTGTGTCCTCACTGTACATTGATCCGTCGTCCGACATAGTGTCTACCGAAAATTCTCTACGTTTATAAAAAAAAAAAAAAAAAGGAAGTATCTAAACTCTCATGTAGCACTATTCACTCAAAAATGCTCGAAGACTCTTAAGTGTTATACTACTTACCAAAAAAAAAATCTGTGTCCACTATATTCCTTCAAACAAAAACAAATGACCACAACAGTCCTGCAATATTTCTCTAAGTTCACAAAATCCTGAGCAAGGTCGCCATTTGTTACGACCAGGACTCGTATAAAACAAGGGCTCTTAATCATTGGACTAGGAAGGCACACAGCCACAACGGTAACACTAGATCCAACCCTCGAACTTATAATGCCGGTGAACAAAAACACCTATACCCTCCAGAGTTAAATCTGCGATAGCGGGGTATCCTCTAACTCGGTATAAATGCACTACTACTACAGGCTGATGATCTCTGATATAGCCTGATCACAACAACATACAATTACGTTAATAATGTATACAAGGACAAAGATAGAGAGCTTAAATAAATCACTGTAATGATTTAATGCAAACAAGAAGAAGGTATAATTAATGATACTCTAAACAATAATAAACTGTCACTCCTATATTAAAGAAAGTGAATGAAAGTCCTAAAGCATCGAACAGGAATCTTCTGAAGAAAGTCTGATGCTGCTAAGATGATCGAATCGGATTTTGAACTGTTATATAAAGCAGGAACAAGATATGACAAGTGTAGGGACATACAGTGTTAACTGGCACGGGAATAATGATAAATGCGCAATAGTATTATCTCCAACAACAAAAGAAGTACTTCCTCAGGCAACGCAAAAGCCTGCTCAGGTTGTGCACCTCAACAACAACCAAGGCTTGCAATCAACGTGAATAAAAGATGCTGCATACTTAACATAAGAGTTTATAATCCTAATCGGGTGTCTGCTAGGCGAATAAAGTCTAGCTAGGATGTCGTAGGCTAGGAAACTGTGGCTGAGCAAGCGGCTAGTAGCCTAGCGAGGTCCTTAAGACTGTACGGCCAAATTACGTTAAATGACGGGGTGCTCTCTTGAGAGATCCAGATCGCTAGTATCTTGTTCTCTCCTGGCGACCCTCTTCAAGTCAAAGCAAAACGAGTTAGCACAGTGTTGGGTGGCAGAGGCAAAAGCCCTCACTCGCAATACAGTGCTAAACTCACAAGGTACACAGTCAGAAAGACAACCTAGGCTTCCCACGCATCCGTTGCGATTGTACAAGTTCAACAAAACCTGGTACACATCGGAAATCACAACACAAATAGCCTCAACCCAGTCTAGCATTAAATAGCCCAGCAGACAACCAAGAAATAGGTAGGGAGACACCGCGATTGTGTCGAACCTCTACAGACAAAATGTTAACCCCTCCAAAATGTCTAACTAAACATGAAATATCTGAGAGCTTCAGCATATAATACGATGGCCGAAATAGGAAATCGTGCAGAACCAAAGGGGAGTTATGATGTTAAATAGATTAGAAGAATAAGAGGTAAGAAGTTGAGAGAGAGAGAAAGTGTTCTATAGGTGGAAGTCGGGGACAGATGGCAAGGGGGATGTGAAGGTTATGCTGGTCAAGCAAGCTCTGAGCGAGGAAGGCACAAAGGCAGCAAGGAGTGCGGGTGAACTACCTTCTGCTGCGGCAGGAGGGCGGCATAGCGGCCAGCCACTCAGAGGGCCCGGCCGTGGCATGACGTCACCGAGACAACTCGTAACACTGCGCGCACAACCCTCTGCCTCCTGCACTTACTCACTCACACTCTCTAGCTGTATCATTCATTCTTATACATTAAACTTATAACTGATGATATAAAATATAATGCATTGTCACAGACGAAAATAAAGACCACTTATATACTGCCTGTGATATGACGATTCACAAGAAAGAAAGTATAACATTGTAGATAGACTGTAGCCCATTTCACTGCCCTGGCGAGCGCTAGTGGCTAACGGGAGGCGATTCTGCCAACGCTGGTAGGCGTCACATGGGGTATGGGTCGTATTAACTGTAATAACCTTTGGGACCTGCCTTCATTACCCGCTTATGGTTCCCTTAACACTCAAGCCGCAGGGCCCAACATATGTCGAGTGAGAGAATCATGGCCACCCCTGCGGGGCCCGACATATGTCGCAAGGGATGTTGAGCACATTATCGGCTCTGAGAGAGAGTCCATGCGTTGGGAGGACGATAGGCGGGCTCTGACCGCTCGGCATGGACCGAGCGAGGTGACTGAGGTACCCACCACAACATTACACATCCACTGCCTCGCCAGACAAGGAAAAAACTAAGAAAATTACCGTATTTTAGGGATTTTGCACTCGTGTTGCAATATCGTTGCAAGAGAACCCGTGGTCGTACAAGGGTGATTCAGGTGTCATTGGAAAGCTCTATGATTGCCCTTTCACGGATACATAATTGTATTATGCTCTGGCTCGTGTTTATGCATGAAAAAGAGGATGGAATGAAGCTCGTTTAGGGTAAATATGCCCGCCAGGCAGGTAGTAGAAGTTACAAACATCCCCGTTTGACAGGGGTTAAGGGGCTTTCCCACATTCACGATTTGAAACGATTTTCCGTCGCCGACTGGTTATCGTATAACTTTTGTACCGACTGGGCACGATTGATTAAAAATGACAGTTAAAATATGACTGTCACCGATCTCTCGGCAACATCATCTGCAACATATGCGATGGCTCGCCGATATCGTCTGCAACATATGCGATGGCTGGCCGATGTCGTCTGCAACACCTTATGACGAAGGTAAAATTTGAATTTCAGAAAACCGTTACAGCACAACTTCATGCGATTTGTTGATTTGTCGACGATTCCTTGGAAAATGGTTGGCAAGACGTCGGCGATGTTGCAGACATCGAACGAGGTAATGTAGGACTTTCTAATTTTTCTAAGGTAATCATCCCTCACCCCACACCCTCCTTGTATGCTGATATATAAACAGCATTTGCGAGGCCCTACACCATTCTCACCTAGACCTTCGAACGTGCTTGTAATATCTCAGCACTGTCTAGCAGGGCATACGTGATTTTGATTTAATGCGGCTTCACTTTAATATAGTAAATCAGCGGCTGCAATTGGTGGCTGTTTTATTTGCACAACAAGTGAAGGAGTACAAAGGAAATCAAGCAACAACAGATTTTGTGACCCCTCTAGGCTGCTTGTCCTCCATAACACTGAGGATCAAGTGTCCAAGCAGTGGTTTAGAGTGGGTAAGGGAAAATTGGAAAGGGAACTACTGCCCTGGAACATCCTTACACCATAATATGATAAACACACACAGAAACGAATCACAACCATTACCATCTCCCTTATTTATCAATATTTATATTTGATATAATTATGGTCTCTATGGAATCTGTGAATCATTTCTGATTTGATGGGCTAAATATAATAATTATTCCACTATCACATAATGAGCAATATGAAACACGTCAATTAATATTTGCTATAAAACAATTTTCCCAATCTTTTATTATCTCGGCCGACCTCACTCACAAGTGAAAGCGAACGACATGTATGCGAACATATATGACACAACTTAATTTTATGATTCATAACTTGTCAACACCTAACGTTCAGCCTAGACAAAAAATTAGGTAAAAATCTATGATTTACTCTTTTGTCATAATAATAACTTTTGTAATGGTACAATAATAGTATTATCAAATCCATGGCATTACAAAAACTAGACAGTGATTAAAAACACATAAAAAAACAAATAATTATGTCAATTAATAAAGGAGATAATTAAATACAGGAGATAAATACAGTACATAAATGTTCGTGTACCCTGGATACACAAACAACTATTCCGAAAAATTAACGAAAGAAGCAAGGAGGATTTTGAAAAAAATCGGCAGAGGGGAAGAAGCTGCTATACCTGCTGGAGGAATACCCGCGACCGCCGAGAATGAGAGGTCTCTCGAAAACCCACAAGGCTGGCATACCGATGAGACCAATTAAGTCAGATATAGGGAGTGCACCCCATCAACTCGCGAAACGACTGGCCAAGCCACTATCCAACACACTGGGCTCCATAAGGGGTGCCCATCTACGAAGTTCCACAGACTTTATGGACAAACTCAACACGGTGGATTTCCGAAACAAGAAAATGGCCAGTTTTGATGTGAAGTCATTATTCACCAATGTCCCGGTGGAAGGAACGATGGAGGCGGTGAGGAGAGCTGTGGACAACAGTGAGGATGGAGTGTTACCAGCCCCTAGAACCTAATACATTAAGCTTGTGTCTCTGTGTGTTACATTTGGTGCCTTCATGTTCAACGGTGAGGAATGTGCGCAACACAGGGTCCTAGCAATGGGATCCCCTTTAAGTGCAGTTATGGCTTGCCTATACATGGAGACACTAGAGGCAGACAATTACATAAGAATCATGGATAGGGGATCTACTTGGCTTAGGTATGTCGATGATGTATTAGTTATTTGCGCTAAAGTAGATGACTTTTGGGGTAGAGGAAGGTTACTATACAGACTCTTAGTAGACAGAGGTTTTTGAGGGGGGGGGGGGTAATACATATACAGTGATGAATGTACAGGGTAGAGAGAGAGAGAGGATAATAGATACACAGTGATGAATGTACAGGTAGAGAGAGGATAATAGATACACAGTGATGAATGTACAGGTAGAGAGAGGGTAATAGATGCACAGTGATGAATGTACAGGTAGAGAGAGAGTAATAGATGCACAGTGATGAATGTACAGGTAGAGAGAGGGTAATACATATACAGTGATGAATGTACAGGCAGAAAGAGAGAGGGGGTAATATTTACACAGTGATGAATGTACAGGTAGAGAGAGAGAGAGGGTAATATATACACAGTGATGAATGTACAGATAGAGAGATGGTAATACATATACAGTGATGAGTGTACAGGTAGAGAGAGAGTAATAGATACACAGTGATGTATGTACAGGTAGAGAGAGAGAGCAATAGATACATAGTGATGAATGTACAGGTAGAGAGAGAGTAATAGATACATAGTGATGAATGTACAGGTAGAGAGAGAGTAATAGATACATAGTGATGAATGTACAGGTAGAGAGAGAGTAATAGATACACAGTGATGAATGTACAGGTAGAGAGAGAGTCATAGATACACAGTGATGAATGTACAGGTACAGAGAGAGGGTAATAGATACACAGTGATGAATGTACAGGTAGAGAGAGAGTAATAGATACACAGTGATGAATGTACAGGTAGAGAGAGAGTAATAGATACACAGTGATGAATGTACAGGTAGAGAGAGAGTAATAGATACACAGTACAAAGGAAATCAAGCAACAACAGATCTAGTGACCCTTCTAGGTTGCTTGTCCTCCAAAACACTGAGGATCAAGTGTCCAAACAGTGGTTTAGAGTGGGTAAGGGAACATTGGAAAGGGAATTACTGCCCTGGAACTAATGTCCGTTGCAGGATTAGGAAGTTAGTAGGGGACAGATGGGTTAGTAACTGAGGGGGGGATAAAATAAAGTTATTCATTTACAAACGCAGTCAGTCGCGGGTTTGATGTGAGATATTTGTCTAGGCGGAGTTTAAATGAATCAACGGTGATGCAGTCTATAACGTTTCGGGGAAGCCCATTCCACAAGTTGACAACCCGATTGAAGAAGAAATTCTTAGATTCGTGCGAGTTAAAAGATTTACCAATAATTTAGCAACCGTTTCCCCGCGTGTAATTAGATTGGTCGATAGTGAAGTACTTACTACGGTTCATATTGTCGATGCCTTTGATGATTTTGAACACTTGAATTAAGTCACCTCTTAATCTGCGCTGGGTTAAAGGAAATATATTTAATTCTCTAAGACGCTCTTCGTATGGTTTGTTCTTTAGGCTAGGTATAATTTTGGTAACTCTACGTTGAACTCGTTCTAGCTTGTTTATATCTTTTTGGTAATAAGGGCACCAGGATTGAACGCAGTATTCCAGAAGACGGCGGACTAAGGAATTGTAAAGGGTTAGGATAACTTCTTTGGATTTATGCTCAAATGACCTGCCTATAAAGCCAATTATTTTGTTTGCCTTCTTAACAACTTCTGAACATTGTTGACTCGGTTTTAGGTTACTCGATATTGTTACTCCCAGATCGGTTTCTCTGTTTACATTCTTAAGCTGAGTGCCATTCATCGAATAGTTTGCTTTCTCATTTAGGTATCCGATATGTAGTACTTTACATTTATCCGCATTGAAACTCATTTGCCAAATTTGGGCCCAACATGACAATTTATCTATATTGTGTTGCATATCGTCAACTTGTTCTTTTGAGAGTACGCTATTTGCAATTTTTGTATCGTCAGCAAATTTTGAGATTGTACAGGTGAGACCCTCATCTATGTCGTTGATGTAAATTAGAAAGAGAATTGGTCCTAGTACCGATCCCTGGGGTACCCCGCTACTTACATTGGTCCATTTAGATGCCTTACCGTTTATGACTACTCTTTGCTTTCTGTCGCTGAGCCAATTTTCTATCCATTTCAACACACCGTCTTGTATTCCATGCGCTTTTAGTTTTAGCAGTAAACGTTTGTGGGGAACTTTGTCAAAGGCCTTTTGAAAATCAAGGTATATAATATCTACAGCTTTACTCTCATCGTAGAGGTTGAGGATATCGTGGAAGAAGTCTAAGAGGTTTGTTAAACAGGAACGTTTTTTACGAAAGCCGTGTTGAGTATCTTTAAGTATGTTATTTTCCTCCAAGTGATTTACGAGTCTGTCTCGTATGACCGTTTCTAGCATTTTACATACAACTGAGGTTAAGCTAATTGGACGATAGTTACTGGGTAGGGATTTGCTGCCTTTTTTGAATATCGGTGTTACGTTGGCTAGCTTCCACTGATCGGGCATAGTTCCAGACTGCAAGGATTTATTGAATAGTAATGTCAGTGGTTTGGAGAGCTCATCCTTAGCTTCCTTTAGAACTCTAGGCGAGATTGTATCAGGTCCAGGCGTTTTATTTACCTTGAGTTTATCTAAACAATTCAATACTTCTCTCTCTGTAACGGTGATATTGCTTAGAACATCTGAATTATCAATCTGAATCGGCGATGGTGTAGGGATATCACTGAGTTCTTCTGTTGTAAAAACTGATGCAAAGAAGGTATTGAGGGCATTACTCATTTGTACTTCGTCTTTGGTGTATTCTCCATTTTCATCGACTAACGGTCCAACAGTTGAAGTAACTACTTTTTTCTTTCTGATATAACTATAGAATTCTTTCGGGTTTGTTTTACTTTGATTCGCAATATGTAACTCTAAGGTCTTTTTACTTTGCTTAATTAACTTTTTGGCTTTGCGTCGTAGCTCTACAAATTTCAGCCGTTCTTCGTCATCTTGTGAGGATTTTAATCTATCATTAGCAAATTTTTTAGCAAGCAGGCAGTTTGAAATATCTTTATTCCACCATTTGGGCTTATTATTATGGCCTGGACGCCGTATTTTCGATGGTATGCAGTCTTGCACTGCTTTTAGGTAAGTGGCTTCGAATGACTTCCAAGATGTATTTATGTCGTTATTGTGAATTAAAAAGCTCCAGTCAGTTTCTTTAAACATAGCTCTAAGTTTATGGAAGTTTGCTTTCTTGAAATTAGGGACTTTTTCGATGCTACTATTTGGTTCGTTACTAGTAAACTTTAAAGTGAAAGTTATCGTACGATGGTCGCTGTTACTGAATTCATCACCAACATTCAAATTCTCTATTAATTCTTCTTTTGTTGCAAGTACAATGTCAAGAACGTTATTACCACGGGTTGGCGTTCGAACAAATTGATAAAGCGAACTCTCTTGCAAGTTCGTATACAAGTCATGTCCGGAGTGCGAAGTAAGAGTATCGCCCCACTTGGTCACAGGTAAATTAAAGTCGCCAAAAATTACGGTATCTTGTGAGTTACTTACATCTGCAATTTGTTCGTAAATTTCTCGGTCAGTTTGCACTGATTGAGCTGGAGGTCTGTATATTAATGCAAGTATTATTTTTGTACCTTTATTATTCTTTATTAGCACAAAAGATGCGTCGACGTTCACAATTTGAGGTTTTGACAAGAGGGTAGGGTTAAGACTTTCTTTGATATAAAGTAAAACGCCACCTCCATTTCGATTTATTCGGCTTTTCTCAAACATTACATAACCGGGAAGTGAATACTCTGCTAAAAAGTCTCTATCTTCTGTATTGAGCCAAGATTCTGTTATGCCAATCACATCATAATTTTCTGTAAACACTAGCTCCTCTAAATCTGAAAATTTATTGCGTGTGCTACGAGCGTTTGCATAGAAAACCTTTAAATTTGTTATTTTAGAACTCACGGAATGCTCTTTAATAATATTTTTGGTTCTTGTCGGATCTACATTTATGTTCATGGCTGTCCTCGGTCCTCGCTGTCTTCGGTCCTTATCGCTGGTGGTCCTCGGTTGCCTCTATTTTTTTCTTGGCGTTGGATGATTTATGTCACTGCTGCTTCTTCTCGGATGGCGTTTTTTTATCCATGGCTGCGGACTGCTTCGTGTAGGAGACGACCCATGCGTGCTGAACCCACAGGGTTTAGATGAGTTCCATCCTTGCGGAACAGAGTAGGCTGGTTGTAGAAGTTGTCCCAGAGGTTGATGAATTCAACTTCTTCCCTCAGACACAAATATTTTAGTCGGCTATTTGTGCTGAAGGCCTTGTCGTAGAATTTGTCAGGTGCGTCGATCTTGGGGAGAATGCCTGAGATGATGATATTCCTTGACTTGTTTTTGTAGTGCTGGATCATCTTGCGATATTTCTCCATCAACTCTTCGGATCTGGTGCAAATGACGTCATTTGAACCAGCATGGATGACAAAAAGGGTATTTTCATTTGCATGAATGTACAGGTAGAGAGAGAGTAATAGATACACAGTGATGAATGTACAGGTACAGAGAGAGAGTAATAGATACACAGTGATGAATGTACAGGTAGAGAGAGAGTAATAGATACACAGTGATGAATGTACAGGTAGAGAGAGAGTAATAGATACACAGTGATGAATGTACAGGTAGAGAGAGGGTAATAGATACACAGTGATGAATGTACAGGTAGAGAGAGAGAGAGTAATAGATACACAGTGATGAATGCACAGGTAGAGAGAGGGTAATATATACACAGTGATGAATGTACAGGTAGATATACGGTAATACATATACAGTGATGAGTGTACAGGTAGAGAGAGAGTAATAGATACACAGTGATGAATGTACAGGTAGAGAGAGAGCAATAGATACATAGTGATGAATGTACAGGTAGAGAGAGAGTAATAGATACACAGTGATGAATGTACAGGTAGAGAGAGAGCAATAGATACATAGTGATGAATGTACAGGTAGAGAGAGAGTAATAGATGCACAGTGATGAATGTACAGGTAGAGAGAGAGAGAGTACAAAGGAGTACAAAGGAAATCAAGCAACAACAAATCTAGTGACCCTTCTAGGTTGCTTGTCCTCCAAAACACTGAGGATCAAGTGTCCAAACAGTGGTTTAGAGTGGGTAAGGGAACATTGGAAAGGGAATTACTGCCCTGGAACTAATGTCCGTGGCAGGATTAGGAAGTTAGTAGGGGACAGATGGGTTAGTAACTGAGGGGGGGATAAAATAAAGTTATTCATTTACAAACGCAGTCAGTCGCGGGTTTGAAGCGAGATATTTGTCTACGCGGAGTTTAAATGAATCAACGGTGATGCAGTCTATAACGTTTCGGGGAAGCCCATTCCACAAGTTGACAACTCGATTGAAGAAGAAATTCTTAGATTCGTGCGAGTTAAAAGATTTACCAATAATTTTGCAACCGTTTCCCCGCGTGTAATTAGATTGGTCGATAGTGAAGTACTTACTACAGTTCATATTGTCGATGCCTTTGATGATTTTGAACACTTGAATTAAGTCACCTCTTAATCTGCGCTGGGTTAAAGGAAATAGATTTAATTCTCTAAGACGCTCTTCGTATGGTTTGTTCTTTAGGCAAGGTATCATTTTGGTAACTCTACGTTGAACTCGTTCTAGCTTGTTTATATCTTTTTGGTGCAATAGATACATAGTGATGAATGTACAGGTAGAGAGTGGGTAATAGATGCACAGTGATGAATGTACATGTAGAGAGAGAGAGCAATAAATACATAGTGATGAATGAACAGGTAGAGAGAGGGTAACAGATGCACAGTGATGGATGTACAGGTAGAGAGAGAGAGAGAGAGGGTATATATATATATACAGCGATGAATGTACAGGTAGAAAGAGAGCGAGAGAGGGTAATATATACACAGTGATGAATGTACAGGTAGAGAGAGGGTAGTAGATGCACAGTGATGAATGTACAGGTACAGAGAGAGAGAGTAATAGATACACAGTGATGAATGTACAGGTAGAGAGAGGGAAATAGATACACAGTGATGAATGTACAGGTAGAGAGAGGGTAGTAGATGCACAGTGATGAATGTACAGGTACAGAGAGAGAGAGTAATAGATACACAGTGATGAATGTACAGGTAGAGAGAGAGAGCAATAAATACATAGTGATGAATGTACAGGTAGAGAGAGAGTAATAGATGCACAGTGATGAATGTACAGGTAGAGAGAGAGAGCAATAAATACATAGTGATGAATGTACAGGTAGAGAGAGGGTAATAGATGCACAGTGATGGATGTACAGGTAGAGAGAGAGAGAGAGAGAGAGAGAGAGAGTAACAGCGACCATCGTACGATAACTTTCACTTTAAAGTTTACTAGTAACGAACCAAATAGTAGCATCGAAAAAGTCCCTAATTTCAAGAAAGCAAACTTCCATAAACTTAGAGCTATGTTTAAAGAAACTGACTGGAGCTTTTTAATTAACAATAACGACATAAATACATCTTGGAAGTTATTCGAAACCACTTACCTAAAAGCAGTGCAAGACTGCATACCATCGAAAATACGGCGTCCAGGCCATAATAATAAGCCCAAATGGTGGAATAAAGATATTTCAAACTGCCTGCTTGCTAAAAAATTTGCTAATGATAGATTAAAATCCTCACAAAATGACGAAGAACGGGTGAAATTTGTAGAGCTACGACGCAAAGCCAAAAAGTTAATTAAGCAAAGTAAAAAGACCTTAGAGTTACATATTGCGAATCAAAGTAAAACAAACCCGAAAGAATTCTATAGTTATATCAGAAAGAAAAAAGTAGTTACTTCAACTGTTGGACCGTTAGTCGATGAAAAAGGAGAATACACCAAAGACGAAGTACAAATGAGTAATGCCCTCAATACCTTCTTTGCATCAGTTTTTACAACCGAAGACCTCAGTGATATCCCTACACCATCGCCGATTCAGATTGATAATTCAGATGTTCTAAGCAATATCACCGTTACAGAGAGAGAAGTATTGAATTGTTTAGATAAACTCAAAGTAAATAAAACGCCAGGACCTGATACAATCTCGCCTAGAGTTCTAAAGGAAGCTAAGAATGAGCTCTCCAAACCACTGACATTACTATTCAATAAATCCTTGCAGTCTGGAACTATGCCTGATCAGTGGAAGCTAGCCAACGTAACACCGATATTCAAAAAAGGCAGCAAATCCCTACCCAGTAACTATCGTCCAATTAGCTTAACCTCAGTTGTATGTAAAATGCTAGAAACGGTCATACGAGACAGACTCGTAAATCACTTAGAGGAAAATAACATACTTAAAGATACTCAACACGGCTTTCGTAAAAAACGTTCCTGTTTAACAAACCTCTTAGACTTCTTCCACGATATCCTCAACCTCTACGATGAGAGTAAAGCTGTAGATATTATATACCTTGATTTTCAAAAGGCCTTTGACAAAGTTCCCCACAAACGTTTACTGCTAAAACTAAAAGCGCATGGAATACAAGACGGTGTGTTGAAATGGATAGAAAATTGGCTCAACAACAGAAAGCAAAGAGTAGTCATAAACGGTAAGGCATCTAAATGGACCAATGTAAGTAGCGGGGTACCCCAGGGATCGGTACTAGGACCAATTCTCTTTCTAATTTACATCAACGACATAGATGAGGGTCTCACCTGCACAATCTCAAAATTTGCTGACGATACAAAAATTGCAAATAGCGTACTCTCAAAAGAACAAGTTGACGATATGCAACACAATCTAGATAAATTGTCATGTTGGGCCCAAATTTGGCAAATGAGTTTCAATGCGGATAAATGTAAAGTACTACATGTCGGATACCTAAATGAGAAAGCAAACTATTCGATGAATGGCACTCAGCTTAAGAATGTAAACAGAGAAACTGATCTGGGAGTAACAATATCGAGTAACCTAAAACCGAGTCAACAATGTTCAGAAGTTGTTAAGAAGGCAAACAAAATAATTGGCTTTATAGGCAGGTCATTTGAGCATAAATCCAAAGAAGTTATCCTAACCCTTTACAATTCCTTAGTCCGCCCTCTTCTGGAATACTGCGTTCAATCCTGGTGCCCTTATTACCAAAAAAATATAAACAAGCTAGAACGAGTTCAACGTAGAGTTACCAAAATGATACCTAGCCTAAAGAACAAACCATACGAAGAGCGTCTTAGAGAATTAAATCTATTTCCTTTAACCCAGCGCAGATTAAGAGGCGACTTAATTCAAGTGTTCAAAATCATCAAAGGCATCGACAATATGAACTGTAGTAAGTACTTCACTATCGACCAATCTAATTACACACGGGGAAACGGTTGCAAAATTATTGGTAAATCTTTTAACTCGCACGAATCTAAGAATTTCTTCTTCAATCGAGTTGTCAACTTGTGGAATGGGCTTCCCCGAAACGTTATAGACTGCAGCACCGTTGATTCATTTAAATTCCGCCTAGACAAATATCTCGCATCAAACCCGCGACTGACTGCGTTTGTAAATGAATAACTTTATCCTCCCCTCAGTTACTAACCCATATGTCCCCTACTAACTTCCTAGTCCTGCCACGTTAGTGGCAGGGCAGTAGTTCCCTTTCCAATGTTCCCTTACCCACTCTAAACCACTGTTTGGACACTTGATCCTCAGTGTTTTGGAGGACAAGCAGCCTAGAAGGGTCACTAGATCTGTTGTTGCTTGATTTCCTTTGTACTCCTTTGTACTCCTTTGTACTCCTTTGTATATGTATACAGTGATGAATGTACAGGTAGAGAGAGAGCAAGAGAGGGTAATATATATACAGTGATGAATGTACAGGTAGAAAGAGAGCAAGAGAGGGTAATATATACACAGTGATGAATGTACAGGTAGAAAGAGAGCAAGAGAGGGTAATATATACACAGTGATGAATGTACAGGTAGAAAGAGAGCAAGAGAGGGTAATATATATACAGTGATGAATGTACAGGTAGAAAGAGAGCAAGAGAGGGTAATATATACACAGTGATGAATGTACAGGTAGAAAGAGAGCAAGAGAGGGTAATATATACACAGTGATGAATGTACAGGTAGAGAGAGAGAGCAAGAGAGGGTAATATATACACAGTGATGAATGTACAGGTAGAAAGAGAGCAAGAGAGGGTAATATATACACAGTGATGAATGTACAGGTAGAAAGAGAGCAAGAGAGGGTAATATATACACAGTGATGAATGTACAGGTAGAAAGAGAGCAAGAGAGGGTAATATATACACAGTGATGAATGTACAGGTAGAGAGAGAGAGCAAGAGAGGGTAATATATACACAGTGATGAATGTACAGGTAGAAAGAGAGCAAGAGAGGGTAATATATACACAGTGATGAATGTACAGGTAGAAAGAGAGCAAGAGAGGGTAATATATACACAGTGATGAATGTACAGGTAGAAAGAGAGCAAGAGAGGGTAATATATACACAGTGATGAATGTACAGGTAGAAAGAGAGCAAGAGAGGGTAATATATACACAGTGATGAATGTACAGGTAGAAAGAGAGCAAGAGAGGGTAATATATACACAGTGATGAATGTACAGGTAGAAAGAGAGCAAGAGAGGGTAATATATACACAGTGATGAATGTACAGGTAGAAAGAGAGCAAGAGAGGGTAATATATACACAGTGATGAATGTACAGGTAGAAAGAGAGCAAGAGAGGGTAATATATACACAGTGATGAATGTACAGGTAGAAAGAGAGCAAGAGAGGGTAATATATACACAGTGATGAATGTACAGGTAGAAAGAGAGCAAGAGAGGGTAATATATACACAGTGATGAATGTACAGGTAGAAAGAGAGCAAGAGAGGGTAATATATATACAGTGATGAATGTACAGGTAGAAAGAGAGCGAGAGAGGGTAATATATACACAGTGATGAATGTACAGGTAGAAAGAGAGCAAGAGAGGGTAATATATACACAGTGATGAATGTACAGGTAGAAAGAGAGCAAGAGAGGGTAATATATACACAGTGATGAATGTACAGGTAGAAAGAGAGCAAGAGAGGGTAATATATACACAGTGATGAATGTACAGGTAGAAAGAGAGCAAGAGAGGGTAATATATACACAGTGATGAATGTACAGGTAGAAAGAGAGCAAGAGAGGGTAATATATACACAGTGATGAATGTACAGGTAGAAAGAGAGCAAGAGAGGGTAATATATACACAGTGATGAATGTACAGGTAGAAAGAGAGCAAGAGAGGGTAATATATACACAGTGATGAATGTACAGGTAGAAAGAGAGCAAGAGAGGGTAATATATACACAGTGATGAATGTACAGGTAGAAAGAGAGCAAGAGAGGGTAATATATACACAGTGATGAATGTACAGGTAGAAAGAGAGCAAGAGAGGGTAATATATACACAGTGATGAATGTACAGGTAGAAAGAGAGCAAGAGAGGGTAATATATATACAGTGATGAATGTACAGGTAGAAAGAGAGCGAGAGAGGGTAATATATACACAGTGATGAATGTACAGGTAGAAAGAGAGCAAGAGAGGGTAATATATACACAGTGATGAATGTACAGGTAGAAAGAGAGCAAGAGAGGGTAATATATACACAGTGATGAATGTACAGGTAGAAAGAGAGCAAGAGAGGGTAATATATACACAGTGATGAATGTACAGGTAGAAAGAGAGCGAGAGAGGGTATTATATACACAGTGATGAATGTACAGGTAGAGAGAGAGAGCGAGAGAGGGTATTATATACACAGTGATGAATGTACAGGTAGAGAGAGAGAGCGAGAGAGGGTATATATATACAGTGATGAATGTACAGGTAGAAAGAGAGCGAGAGAGGGTATTATATACACAGTGATGAATGTACAGGTAGAGAGAGAGAGAGAGAGAGGGTATATATATACAGAGATGAATGTACAGGTAGAAAGAGAGCGAGAGCGGGTAATATATACATAGTGATGAATGTACAGGTAGAGAGAGGGTAGTAGATGCACAGTGATGAATGTACAGGTAGAGAGAGGGTAATATATACACAGTGATGAATGTACAGGTATAGAGAGGGTAATATATACACAGTGATGAATGTACAGGTAGAGAGAGGGTAATATATACACAGTGATGAATGTACAGGTAGAGAGAGAGTAATAGATACACAGTGATGAATGTACAGGTACAGAGAGAGAGTAATAGATACACAGTGACGAATGTACAGGTAGAGAGAGAGAGTAATAGATACACAGTGATGAATGTACAATTAGAGAGAGAGAGAGAGAGAGGGTATAGATACACAGTGATGAATGTGCAGGTAGAGAGAGGGTAATATATACACAGTGATGAATGTACAGGTAGAGAGAGGGTAATATATTGTGACGCACCCAGTGCGTGGCAACGCAACCTGATTGTACTCCTTGGTACTCCACTGTACCGCCCGTACCACTGTACCGTGCTGGCTACCGTCAGCAGCTATGTATATTGAGTGTGACAACTTATAACTATGTTCTTTGTATCTCTGCAAAGGTCTCGTCATGTGCTAACCAGTGGTGGGTTTTGTTTTAAGCCATGTCGAGACCTTCCATTTAATATGTAGTATCAATAGAGAAGTTGATAGATAAGACAATGGGAGTTCAGAGAGAGAGAGTGAGTTAGGCTTCAGAGCGAGAGGATAGCAACGTGCCACGCTGCCGGGGGGGGTGGTTGCCAGACGTATGGACTGGTTGGCAGCCTTGCGCTTATAGCTGGGCGCGACAGGGTTGGTAGTCCATTGCCGCCTGCCTATGCTGCCTGGGCTGCCCATGTTGTCGTACAGCACATTGCCTGGAGGCTCGCTGTGTGTTCCATGATCAGGTTGCCTAGAACCTTTGAGATTCTAACATCCCTTGCCCTCTCTCCCAATTTCTCACGGTTGCACTCTTTCTCTCTGACGACATTACTCTCATTTCATTCTTCTCTCTATTTAAATGCATAACCTTCCCTTGAGGTCCTAAAGGAGTTTCAGCACTCACCTCTCGTATTACTCTTAGGACAAGCATATATTTACATGTATTAGATTTAAGGGGTTAATGTGAACAGCGATCTTCTTGATGAGGATAGTTGGTGAACGTTCTACATGTTCACGAGTTATATGCCCCGCTCATCATCCAATTTGTGACTAGACTGGTGCCATGTGTAAGAGCCCGACCATGCCCAGGAGTTGTCTGTAGAGGGGCGAGGACTTAGCCTTGATTTGCATACCGAGCCAGGAGCGAGTGTAGTACCAGAGACTACAGCTCGCTCGTAGTGCCGGTATAGTAGAGTAACGTAATTTATCTGTCCTTGTGTTCTCTACAGTCTTTTCCTGGGTTCTCGCTTTCGGTGCTGGGACTCGTTGTTCCTGTGACTTGGCCTGCTAGCTAGAACACATGGGGATGATGAGTGGGATATATCTTTATTTTACTATGCATTGCAGCTCTCTTTAAGTTTATGTATGTAACACTTTACAATACACATTACTCACACACAAGACAACACTATTAATACTTTCATGTATCAATTAACTGCACTGTCGTTTTGCTGCTGTGTCCGGAGTTCTGTTGCGTAGGGCGCATACAGACTCAGAGGGGAGACAGAGTGAGAGAAGCGAAGTAGCCTATGCGGTAGTAGGCTACCGGCGCAGTACTGTTGCCTGCAACCTTTTAGTTATTCCAAGTATAGATTCATTATTATAATAAGTGACTACTATTTATGTTCCTTCCATGTGTATTATTAGGTATCTACTGGATCATGAACATCTTGTATGCTACATGCTAGTGCATGTTTGTAGGGGACAGTTATTCTAGTGCACGCGCTTTCAAGTAGGCGTGTACATTTGTCATTTAGCATTTCACTGTCATACCTTTAGCCTGCTTCTATTCTACATTATTAGAGGCTTAATATTAACGTAGTTTCTTGAGTATTGCATTTCTTTAGTAATAACGTAACCTATAAATGTCTGAGGGAGTTTAGCCTCATAGCCTACCCCTGTTGTACACTTTCGCCGAGTTAAGGTACCTCGTTACCATAGACGATAACTCTGTAGGGCGTTGGTGCTTTTGTTGTCTGGAGCATATAGTATTTGGGACTGGAATCGAGCGTGTCGTTGTCACATAAGCCATTTCTGTCCTACGATCAAGAATCCCGAATATGCATTGCCGATCCAGCCGTAACACAATGGCGACCTTGCACAAGATTCAGTAGTATCCTATCACATGTTTTTTGGAGAACTATTCTATGCTACCTAGTAGAGCTGGCTAGAATTTTCTTGCATATTGGAGGAATTTTTATTGTGTCATTATTGTATTGGTGGACTTGCAGATTGTTTCGTTAGGGGTGTCTAGAGTAGAGTCATTCAAGCATCTTTAACATTTTGTGAGTCGAGACTGCAATTAGTAATAAGCACTTTTTTTTTTTTATGAACAGCAATTGTATAACCAGCACTATGTCTAATGACTCATCATTTACGGGGGAGGATAACACGGTACAGCCTAGTGACCAGCAAGTACAACAGATATTTAGGGAGGGGAGTGTTATAAGTGGAGAGAGGGATGCCCGGGCATTTTTGCAGACACCTTTGACCGAACAGCGCCTGCAGGCTATTGATTGTTACGGTCTTCGCTGTTTAGCCACGGTTTTGGGGCGGGACTGTCCTGACAGTTGGCCCAAGAAGAATTTGGTGGCATGTTTGTTGGGTGATGGCGATAGGGCGGTGGGTGGAGTGGGGTCTTGGGGGGTTCCCTCCAAGCCTCCATTCCACTCTACCCCTGAGCTGGGCCCTCAGCCAGCGAGTCTTAGCACGATGCAGCAGGAGGGTTCTCAATGGCAAGCTGGCTTACCCGTAAACACGTCTCGGTGTGGATCCCCCATTTTGTGCTCTCCCCCCCCAGGCCTGTCTCCTGAGATGTTATTTCAGCTAGAACTAGCTAAGCTTAAGTTGCAAGAGAGTCAACAGGCTAGTATAGAACGGATTAAGCTGCAGGAGACTCAGATACAACAGGCTAGTATAGAACGGATTAAGCTGCAGGAGACTCAGATACAACAGGCTAGTATAGAACGCATAGAGGTTGCTAGAATCCAAGCCAATCAGGATGCAACCAGGTACCAGGCTGAAATGGATGTCGAGAAGTCTAGAGTAGAGACCACGGGGCGTCATCTCGGTGGTGGGCACCGGGTTACAGACTCACTTTCGCATTTAATTAAGTTAGTACCCGCATTTGATGAGACAGCAGTGACTGAGTTTTTTGCTCGTTTCGAAAAGAAGTGTCGTGAGTATGACTGGCCGGAGGTTAAATGGGCAGCATTAGTTTCATCACGTCTAGTGGGTAAGGGGTTGAAAGCCTACGATGCACTGTCACTGGACGAGAGTGTCGTGTATGGACTGGTGAAGGAGGCTGTGCTCCGGGCCTACGAACTGCAACCCGAAACTTATAGATTGAAGTTCCGTGGCGTGAATAAGAAGAGCGACGTCAGTTTTATGGAGCACGCACGGGACTTAACAGATGCATGTAATAACTGGTTTCGGTCCGAGCACGCAGAGTCGGCTGAGGAAATTAAGCAACTTTTCTATCTGGAACAGTTTTACAAATGTACTGGAACCGATCTAACGCTGAACATTAAGGAAAAATGTCCCAAGACAGTAGAGGAGGCTGCCAAGATGGCAGACTTCAGATTATCATTGATTCGTGGTTGCGGTGCCGCTCAGAGGGCTGAGTCAGGGCAGAAGGGGCGCTATACCCCACCCACCAGAGTTTTCGATAATAACAAATCCTATGACACACATAACCACACTAAATGCATTGCACCTAATAACACCTACAAACACAAGCCTCTCCCGTTTACTAAAGGTCAGGCCCCTTCTTCGCCCGCACAAGGGAAGAAGCCCATTGGGGATGTG
The DNA here is from genome assembly GCA_037953745.1 of Lithodes maja. Taxonomy (NCBI): domain Eukaryota; kingdom Metazoa; phylum Arthropoda; class Malacostraca; order Decapoda; family Lithodidae; genus Lithodes; species Lithodes maja. The sequence continues at coordinate 23,522 of JBAKBP010011874.1, forward strand.
AAATGTTACAAATGTCAGAAGCTAGGCCATTATTCACGTGAGTGCCCTAGTAACACTCCCGCTAAGCCGGTGTCATTGGTTCACAGTATCGGTGTGTCTCTGAAGGCTGCAGCAACTGCCCGGGGTAGGTTGTCAGCAGCTGAGGCACACGCGGTAAAGAAGCGTACGGAAGGCTCGACACCTGTCCGGGACACTTTCTGTAACCATCGGGGACACGGGTTTGTGAGCTGGGGGAGTGAACTACGGAGGGTTGACTTGCTGAGGGATACGGGGGCTTCGCAAACTTTGTTGAGGAACTTCACAGGGAAACCGATAAATGCGGCCAGAGTTGTTGTGGTGCAGGGTATAAATGCTACGAGGTCATACCCACTTGTGAGGTTGGAGTTGAGAGTGGGAGAGGTGTGCAGGGAGCTGGATGTAGGGATCGTTGAGTGTTTGCCAGTTGAGGGCGTCGACCTTCTTCTCGGCAACGACTTTGCGGTGCCCACTTCCGGGACTCCACCCTTAGTCGTTGCCGAGAGGGCGGCCGACGTGGATGGTGAGAATCGGGAATGGGTTGGGAGGTGCCAACAGGATGAGATGGCCTGTGTGGTAACCCGATCTCGCTCTGCGGCTCCTGCACAGCCTAGCACTCAACCTCGGGGACAGTGGAGGAAGGATCAGGAGAAGGTTGCTAAGGGCAGGAAAAGGGACGTTGATTCTGCTGCACTTCTCGGTGATTCGGTACTTGGACCTATAATAAACACGGGAGTTGATTCTGGCCCAGATATGGTGTGTAACAAGGCAGAGTTGGGTAAGACTTCGCGTGAGGCAAGAGCTGTAGCGAGAGCCACTAAGGCAGTAGAGCCTACTAGCCGGGGTAATGTCTTATTACAAAACCATCTTGATGCATTGACGCCCAGGGACATTAGTGAGCAGCAGCTGCAAGACGCTAGCCTAGCTCGTTATAGCAATGGTGCCATAGAGTTGGAGGAAGATGGGGATGCGAAGCCGGGAGATTTCTTTAGGCTCAACAGGATATTGTACCGCAGATTTCTAGACCCCAAATCGAAGTGGGAGGGCGGTGCGAGGGTAGTAGACCAGGTGGTTGTTCCAAATAAGTATAGAGAGTCCTTATTGTGTCTGGCGCATGATGTGCCGGTGGCGGGTCATTTGGGGGTAACAAAAACATTGGCGGCATTGGGCAGGTTTTTCTGGTGGCCTGGGGTCAAGGCTGATGTCTGTGCATGGGTGGCTGGGTGTGCGACCTGCCAGACAACGGGGAAGCCTAACCAGACCATCCCGAAGGCACCTTTGTTTCCCATACCTGTCACCGGGCCTCCGTTCAGCAAAGTTGTAGTTGATTTGGTTGGCCCTTTCCCGCCTACTAGTAGTGGCAATAAATTCCTGTTGACAATCATGGATGTGGCTACGAGATACCCGGACGCATACCCCATGAGAAACGGCTCGGCAAAGGCAGTTGTTAAAAACTTATTATTGTTCTGTTCCCGTTATGGATTTCCACGTGAGGTGCAGTCAGACCAGGGGAGCAATTTTACATCCAAATTGTTCAAGCAAACCCTTCAGTTGCACGGTATATGTTCTGTAGTGTCGTCAGCCTACCATCCCGAGAGTCAGGGAGTCTTGGAGCGGTGGCACTCGACCCTGAAGAGTATGCTACGCTGTTACTGTGCAGAACATGACACTGATTGGGATTTGGGTCTGCCGTATGTTCTGTTCGCTGCACGTGAAGTCCCAGGAGAGAGCCTGGGGTTCAGTCCAAATCAACTAGTCTTTGGCCATAATGTGAGAGGACCTTTAAGTATGGTGAAAGAGATCTGGGAGGGCGAAGAGAAGCCGGGGTCTGTACTTAAATATATCCTTGAGAGCCGGGAGAGACTTATAGGTTGCATGGCAGCGGCAGGTAATAACTTGGTTAATGCACAGGCGGTCATGAAGCACCAGTATGACGCCAAGGTGAAGCTTCGGGAGTTTTCGGTGGGTCAGGAGGTAATGTTGCTTTTACCTTTGCCTGGACACCCCCTTTCTGCCAAGTTTATTGGGCCGTATGTGGTGGCTAAGAAACTGTCCGACCTTGATTATCTCGTTGCAACACCTGACCGTAGAAAAAAACATCAGTTATGTCATGTTAACCTCATGAAAGAGTATGTGAGACGCCCCTCAGAGCCTCTCACTGTCCCTGTGCTGGCCTGCAGCGGCCAGGGTGGAGAAGGAGGTGGGGACAGTCATGCTGCTGAGGAGGATAGCTGGGACTGTGTCATTTCCGCGGAACAGTGGGCGGGGAATACTGAACAAGAGGCTAGGCAAGCTGTAAGTCACCTGCCTGAGCACCAGGGTGCTGCTGTCCTAGGCCTGTTCAGGTCATACCCCTCTGTTTTCGCCGAACACCCAGGTCTCACTACTCAGGTAACGCACGACGTGGACGTCGGTGATAATGTGCCCTTCAAGTCAGTGCCCTACCGTGTGCCCCCGGTAAAGTTGCCAGCTTTACGGGAGGAGTTAAAGTACATGGTTGAGAGAGGGATGATCACTGAAGGTTATGTGAAGTGGACATCACCCGTCACGTTGCAGCCAAAACCTGACGGCAAGGTGCGGTTCTGCATAGATTTTCGTAGGCTAAATGGCTTGACCACTACCAACCCTTACCCTTTGCCTCGAGTTGACGACAGCGTGGACAAGATAGGGAATGCAAAGTACCTTACTAAAATTGATCTTGTAAAAGGCTACTGGCAAGTACCCCTGTCGGACCGAGCTAAGCAAGTTTGTGGTTTTGTGGTAGATGGCAAGACCTACCAATGTAACGTAATGCCTTATGGGCTTAAGAACGCACCTGCCACGTTTCAGAACCTGATGAACGATATTTGTGACGAAATCCCTAACTGCACGGTCTACCTTGATGACGTGATAGTGTATGATGACGATTTTGAAAATCACCTAAGGCACTTAGAGACCCTGTTTGGGAAGTTGCACGATGCTGGGCTGGTGGTGAACCTGAGGAAGTGCGAGTTTGTAAAGGCTACTGTGCAGTATCTTGGCTTCGTGGTCGGGTTAGGCCGGGTGTGCCCCCCCCTGAGCAAGATACAGGCTATCAATATGTTTCCCAGGCCCACCACTAAGCGCCAGGTCATGCGGTTCCTAGGTATGATAGGCTATTATAGGCGCTTCATCCGGGGATACTCTACTGTCTTAGCACCGTTAACTGATCTACTGTCGAAGTCAGTGAAGTTCTGTTGGGCTGCGGAGTGTCAGAGGGCTTTCGACCTAGTCAAGCACCTGCTGTGTACACATCCGATTTTGAGAGCCCCAGACTTCTCCAGGAGTTTTCAGCTGGCGACTGATGCCAGCGGTGTGGGTGCCGGGGCAGTGTTACTGCAGACTGATTCCAAGGGCTTGGAACACCCAGTGAGCTTCTTTTCTCGCAAGTTTAATTCGGCACAAAGGAATTACTCGACTATAGAGAAGGAGCTTCTTGCTATCGTTTTGTCGCTCAAACATTTCGAAGTTTATGTTCCAGCCTACGGCCCGGTAGTGACGATTTATACGGACCATCATCCCTTGAAATTCCTAAATCAGTTTCACAATCGGAATATGCGGTTGACCAGGTGGTCCCTAATGCTCCAAGAGTATAATCTCAACATTCAGCATATTGCCGGGAGTGAGAACGTGATAGCAGATTGTCTATCAAGGGTTGATGATCCAGGATAGTCGTGCACGGTGTGTGGGTTGAGCAGGAGTAAAATTAGGCTATCATAACGCCGTCCAAAAAGATTATAAAACAATAAAATAACGAGAATTTTTTTTTTTAGTTTTGTAAGTCTTTATTGTTGTAGCATGATGCATGCGATATTGTGTTTTATGTATAATTCACACTTCAGTTGTTGTGCACCTTTTGCAATTAGTGGCAGCTAAGGGTAGCAGGTCGGTTGGTTGCCTGTCAGATTTTGATAATGCTTCTAAGGTCGATTATCTAAAATCTTGGGGGGGCTGTGACGCACCCAGTGCGTGGCAACGCAACCTGATTGTACTCCTTGGTACTCCACTGTACCGCCCGTACCACTGTACCGTGCTGGCTACCGTCAGCAGCTATGTATATTGAGTGTGACAACTTATAACTATGTTCTTTGTATCTCTGCAAAGGTCTCGTCATGTGCTAACCAGTGGTGGGTTTTGTTTTAAGCCATGTCGAGACCTTCCATTTAATATGTAGTATCAATAGAGAAGTTGATAGATAAGACAATGGGAGTTCAGAGAGAGAGAGTGAGTTAGGCTTCAGAGCGAGAGGGTAGCAACGCGCCACGCTGCCGGGGGGGTGGTTGCCAGACGTATTGACTGGTTGGCAGCCTTGCGCTTATAGCTGGGCGCGACAGGGTTGGTAGTCCATTGCCGCCTGCCTATGCTGCCTGGGCTGCCCATGTTGTCGTACAGCACATTGCCTGGAGGCTCGCTGTGTGTTCCATGATCAGGTTGCCTAGAACCTTTGAGATTCTAACATCCCTTGCCCTCTCTCCCAACTTCTCACCACGGTTGCACTCTTTCTCTCTGACGACATTACTCTCATTTCATTCTTCTCTCTATTTAAATGCATAACCTTCCCTTGAGGTCCTAAAGGAGTTTCAGCACTCACCTCTCGTATTACTCTTAGGACAAGCATATATTTACATGTATTAGATTTAAGGGGTTAATGTGAACAGCGATCTTCTTGATGAGGATAGTTGGTGAACGTTCTACATGTTCACGAGTTATATGCCCCGCTCATCATCCAATTTGTGACTAGACTGGTGCCATGTGTAAGAGCCCGACCATGCCCAGGAGTTGTCTGTAGAGGGGCGAGGACTTAGCCTTGATTTGCATACCGAGCCAGGAGCGAGTGTAGTACCAGAGACTACAGCTCGCTCGTAGTGCCGGTATAGTAGAGTAACGTAATTTATCTGTCCTTGTGTTCTCTACAGTCTTTTCCTGGGTTCTCGCTTTCGGTGCTGGGACTCGTTGTTCCTGTGACTTGGCCTGCTAGCTAGAACACATGGGGATGATGAGTGGGATATATCTTTATTTTACTATGCATTGCAGCTCTCTTTAAGTATATGTATGTAACACTTTACAATACACATTACTCACACACAAGACAACACTATTAATACTTTCATGTATCAATTAACTGCACTGTCGTTTTGCTGCTGTGTCCGGAGTTCTATTGCGTAGGGCGCATACGGACTCAGAGGGGAGACAGAGTGAGAGAAGCGAAGTAGCCTATGCGGTAGTAGGCTACCGGCGCAGTACTGTTGCCTGCAACCTTTTAGTTATTCCAAGTATAGATTCATTATTATAATAAGTGACTACTATTTATGTTCCTTCCATGTGTATTATTAGGTATCTACTGGATCATGAACATCTTGTATGCTACATGCTAGTGCATGTTAGTAGGGGACAGTTATTCTAGTGCACGCGCTTTCAAGTAGGCGTGTACATTTGTCATTTAGCATTTCACTGTCATACCTTTAGCCTGCTTCTATTCTACATTATTAGAGGCTTAATATTAACGTAGTTTCTTGAGTATTGCATTTCTTTAGTAATAACGTAACCTATAAATGTCTGAGGGAGTTTAGCCTCATAGCCTACCCCTGTTGTACACTTTCGCCGAGTTAAGGTACCTCGTTACCATAGACGATAACTCTGTAGGGCGTTGGTGCTTTTGTTGTCTGGAGCATATAGTATTTGGGACTGGAATCGAGCGTGTCGTTGTCACATAAGCCATTTCTGTCCTACGATCAAGAATCCCGAATATGTATTGCCGATCCAGCCGTAACAATATTTTGGGGGGCGATGGAACTAGATGGGTCAACTCGTTGTGTTGTAACAAAAAACAATGAATTATTATTACATATCTTACACACACACGCACACACATGGATGGCAACACACTCACAGTAACAACAACACAGCCGGGGAGCAGCGGACAAATGCCAAAGTTACCTGTAATGAGTACCTCACCTGTCACAATCCGAGAGTAAAGAGCTCCCAGAATCTTTTGCAAAACATAGCTTGGGTACGCTTTCAGGAATCATTACTAAAATATAAATTGCATAAAACCAATTTTCGATAAGCAAGTTTTGTTTTTCTTATACTGTAACATTTCGGGGTTCATTTGCATCAGTACCAGAAACCAAACTGACGTTAGATTCTTTTATGTAGCTGAATTATATAAATTATCTGTTTGAATATGTCAGAAAATAAAAACCCATTATTTTGCCGGAAAGTGCCCTCGTGTGACACCGGCTTAGCAACGACTGTAGGTGACACTAGAAATAAATTGAAAGTTTGTTATACATTTTATAAAATATTACCTCCAAATTAAAAATTTGGTTTTCATATAATACTGTATATACAGTATATTCCTATATAAACATATGCTATAATTGTAGTATTATGGGTCAGAATTGCTTACTTTAGTAGCTCATAGTTCATATACGCATGTGGTCATACAAGTATTACTTGACACTGCTTAAGGATTCAAAACAGTGACAACATATGCAGATAGCTGGATGCACTAAAACGCGCATTCACTCACACATACTTTCGCGAGATATGTACACAATCCTAATCACACAAATTATCCTTCATTCACTTGACTTACACTCATTCACACATGCGCTCACACATGTGTACACACACACCCGTGGGTAGACAAACTTTCGCGGGGAGTTGTGGTGGAGTGGTCTTGCCACTGGACTGGTAATCAAATGGACCCCGATATGTCAATGGGAAGATATTATTGGGAAGGCATTTGTGCTGTACCTAGTATCAGTGCATTACCACAAAGCCCACCAAAACGCCAAATAAATACCCTCATAAATATCCGGTTTTGTTTAATCTTTCTCTCATTTTCTCTCTTTCTCTGACTTGTAGCCTATCCATTTGGCCTCATTCAGCCAACTGTTTAAGACGTTTATCCCCATTCATGTGTCGATTTTTTCCTGGCGAGCGATAGCGAGCCAGCATTGTATGGAGAAATCCGCCTTCGCTGGAGACATTTTTCAATCGAAAAATTTACAAATTTAGATTGCTGTCAAAACAAAAATATACATATGCTGGCTCGCTACCGCTTGCCAGGAAAATATTGACACCTGGATGGCGGTAAACGTCTTATAATAGTATGTTGAATGGGGCCGAATGGATACAAGCCAAAGAGAGAGAGGGAGAGAAAGAGAAAAAAAAGCGAGGTGGGCTCCCTTAACACTATCTTGTACGACGTCTAATTGTGGGTTATGATATTTTGTTTAATTATTATGGAAGATTTAGCTAGCCTTTGCCAGTATCGAGAAATGTGTTATAGTTTGTCTCTTAGGCTAACAAAAACGCCTTCCCAAACTTCTTTCAAACCATAAAATGCCCATCCAGACCCCCTTCAAGCTAAATGAGTACATATTTCGATGGACAAAATAAATGTTCTTGACAAATTCCAATTTCTTAGAAGATACGGACTCATTAGCGCCCGCTCAGGGAAAAAACAAAACAGAACAATAAGAAAAAAAACATCGACACCTGAATGGGGTGAAGCGTCTTATTGTCGCCAAACTATTAGGGTGACACGTCTTAAAATCTCCGAACTAAACTAAGCGAAACAGGGGAGGTGCAAAAACGCCCCCTTTGGATAAAATACTGTTAAATTAATGACTATGCAATTAGGCAATTAAACAGTTATTTTGTCCATGGGGCTCTGCAAACTAGCTAAGTCCTAGTATGCTTGATGTTAACCCGTTCAGTACCGATGTTATCCTTTAATCATATTCTGGCAATGCCTAGACGATTCCATTCAGCTTAGGAAGAACGTCTAGCAACAATGAGGCATCAAACTATCCCGACCAACCCTTTTAACTACCACAGATCCTTCTTAAGCTATATACTAACGTTTAAGTATAGCTAAAATAGAATATATCGCACGTCTCTGGTACTCAAAGGGTTAATAGGTGATAATAACAAAAGGGGCTGTTCGGCCAGGCTGTGCTGCGATATTGTGATGTCCAGCAAATATTTTAATTAGGCCTACCTCTTATTACAATTGTATTTGCATTGCGGAAACAGCCGTTTATGTAATATAAAGACATGAGTGATTAATTTTATTTGTTCCTGCAATAAGAGTGACGAGAAAAATGCAATAAGTTTGTATTAGTTATGGTAAACTTGATAGTGCAACAGTTGTGATAAATGATGAACTAAAGTGAAAGAAAAAAAGTTAACTCCGTGGGTCATGAGCAACGTCAGAAGCTTCGTCTTCTAAATGACTTAAGGTGAGGCTGATGGACTGTTGAGGTTAAGGGGAGATGGGTCGCTTTTCTGGTCCCCTTTCTCCCTCGTGTTAAGCCCCATTTGTGTTGAGGTTATAAGACGTTCGGCCCATTAGTTTGTCGATTTGAAGACCTTTCTCCCCATTTCGTTGTCAATTTTAAGACCTTTCGTGCCATTTAGGTGTCGATTATTTCCTGGCGAGCGATAGCGAACATGACATTTTAAGAGGAACCGGCCTTTGGCCGGGCCATTTTTCTACCAAAAATTTTACAAACTTATCTTGAAGGGAAGTCTAGCTTGATGGAGGTCTAGCGAGGAAACTAAGAAATAAAGGAATAAATGAATTAAGAGAAAAAAAAAAAAAAAAAATCAATATATAAATAAAACAATAAATAAAACGATCCGTCTCCCCTTAACTATTAGCTTCACTATTTTTACCGAACATGAACGTGTTTGAATGTGTGCCCGGTGTGTACAATATTGGCTTCCTTAACCCCTTGAGGATCATGACGTGTTTGACAGTTCATTCTTGCTATCATTAGACGATTTTATACAATTTAGAAAGGTTGTGAGAATTAAAAGGGTAAAGACTATCCCAGTTAACCCTGACTTCCATATGTCCTTCGTAATCTAAATATAATCGTCCAATGTTAGCCAGCATAAACTGACAAAACGCATCATAATCCTTAAAGGGCTAATCCCTGGTCAATGACTTAGTAGCGTGACTACTGTACATACACACGCACGCACGCACTCACTGGCACAAATAAAAACACACGCATGCAAACACATCTGTAAGCCATCATATACACACACATACATTCGCACACTCACACGTATCTACACACACATAATATGTAAGCAGTAACAACATGAACGATCTAACCACAGGCGCTTGAGAATATAAGTACAGTAAACGCTTGTTTTCTATAAGGATAATACATAATACCAATAATAACAAGGCCGGCGATCACCTAGGAATTTGGTTGCATACCTTGCCATAATATTATATCCTTAGAGAACATGAGCGTTACCTGCCTTCTCTAGTGCATGTGTTCTAGCACACTTTCTAACATAAACACATATATTACGGTGTAATATATACTGTATACGCATAAACGTATACTGTTCATACAAAGGTACATATTTATTATTAAAGTATTTGTGCGCTCAATTTATCACACGTAATTGCAACCTTGACCATAATACATGTAAGAACAGCCATGTATAACTTGTTATATTTGAATTGCCTAACACAAACGAACAAACAAAAAAGAAAACAGGCAAGCACGAGAACAAACCAACAATGTAAATGGAACAAGAATAAACACGAAGTGTTCCGCTTCAATTCGTGTTTACATTCAGTAATTAAATCAAGAAGGTATATGTTTAACACTGTAAAAAACCTATTTAAGGTATCCAGATAATTTATCACCTGATCAAGTTGAGGGGGAGGGGGTGGATGGTGATGGTGGAGGTTCTATACCACAACCCTCCAGTTCTACCTAAGGATTTTATGCTGGGTGAACAACGAAGTCTTGGAAGGCATCAGAAAGATTGCGTTGGTAGGCTGATCGTCACCACCAAAGTGCTCGACAGATGGAATGTAATGTCTCACAGGGTGTCACACTGTATATTCTTTCATCTTTACAACCACACCACGAGCTGAGACTCCTATTACAGCTGACTGCATGATGGGTGCTAGACTAATGCAAACAGCAATAGTATTTGGGACATGTTGGTGGGATAATAAGGAGTGCTGAAACTAAGTACAGCATGTATTGACTCTCAGTAACATCTGTCCTGGAAACACAGGACATTTATAGTTTGTATGATAATAGCTCAGTGTTATGACCACTCAGCCACATCCCTACTACCCAACATATAATAACCTATGTTTACTTTATCTAACCTAACCCAACTGTATTATACCTAACTATTGTGCCCAGCCAAAACTGGTTTAATAGTATTTTCTAGCTGGTCTGATTTAGCCAGACGTAGATTCTTAACTCTACTGGAGGTACTTAACTTTGAACAAAAATGTAGAGGACAAGTCAAGAGTTATATTTAGGAAAATATCACAGTAATACATATGAGGAATAATACAACTACAATAAATAATGGCCTTATGCTTCAGAGGTTACAGACAAAGTAGAATCTGCAAAGGAGAATTAACACATAAGTGTATAATTAATAAAAGTAATATTGGTAGAGTGGTAATGAATGATGTAAAAACAAATGTTGTGTTTAGGAATTCCTTTACAGTGATAGCTACATCTCTATTGATCAAGGTGGAATCATCTTGGGAGTATGAGGTATTGTTTTATAGGGGGATATTGTTGGCACCAATCGAACAGGGCTAGACCCAGGAGAGGCTATAGGCATGTGATAAAGAGTCGCTGGAACTCCTGTTTCATTTGTTTGGCCTCTCTTACTGATTTTGTTTGTGCCTCACATACACTCATCCAGCTAGCTCTCACAAAACATTCTCTCTTTAACACTACACCACACAATCACACTATACTTCTTTCCAATACACCAAATTTATAAAACACAAAAAATATGACACAACATGGCCCAGCCTCGGAGTCCTGGGGGGAGGGGGGGGGGGGGGGCATAAATGCTCCCACAACACAGGCTGGACACTCACTCAACGACCCACCACAATGTCTTAGACCGCGATCTGACACTTTCACTATCAACTTTTGCAACATTTGTGGCCTTTCCTCCAACTTTTACTCTGTTGAACACCACCTCTCCTCTGCCAACCCTGATCTTCTCTTATTCACCGAAACTCAGTTGACTGGGACTACTGACAGCAACCCCTTCTCTATACCCTCCTACTATCTCTATCCTAGTTTCAAAGCCAAAGGCGATTGTTGTGTATACGTACACAACAAACTCACTTGCTCTCTGTTTCTGACTTCGACTCCTCAACTTTATGGCTCAAACTATTCTGTCATTCTCATAATAAATATTTATGTGCTGTCTATCTTTTCCATCTACTCCACTGACCAAATTCTTTGACTATCTAAAGTCTAAAGTGGAACACATTCTATCCGTCTCTCCTTTCTCAGAAATCTCCATCTTAGAAGATTTCAACTTTCACAACCGCCAATAGCTCTTCTCTCATTCCACTGACCAAACTGGTGAACAAGCATACATCTTTTCTATCCTAAATGACCTAGAACACTTGGTTCAGCAACCCACTCGTATCCCTGATCACTTCGGAGATCAGCACAACATTCTAGACTTGTTTCTAACTTCTAACACTTCCGCTTATACTGTCGATCTGTTCTCTCCTTTGGGCTCCTCCGACCATAAACCTATCTCTGTCACCTGGCTTATCTCTTCAGTTAGACCATCCGATCCTACCAGCTGACGGCGCTTGTGGAACATTGGTGCTGCCGACTGGGAGGCTCTAAACCACTGTTTGGACACTTGACCCTCAGTGTTTTGGAGGACAAGCAGCCTAGAGGGTTCACTAGACCTGTTGTCGCTTGATTTTCTTTGTACTCCTTTGTACTTTTAGGCAGTACTTCTTTGACTTCCCATGGAATTATTTTTGCTTCCGTGGCCGGGGACCCTCGGAGAGTGCTGAACGCATTACAGAGGTAATCCTATCGGGCATGGCGGTATACATTCCATTTTCTTTCTCTCAGACTAATGCACAAAAATCTTGGTTTACTCACGCTTGTTCTACTGCTGTCCGTAATAAGGAGGAAACATGTAAATGGTACTGATGCCTTCAAACTCAAGAATATTATTCTTCCTAGGTTTCTGCCCAGAATCAAGCCAAATCTGTTCTTCGACTCGCCAAACACTCTTTCATCAATATTAAATTAACTGAACAATCCAACTCTAGCTCTTCCCAAGCTTTCTGGCTGGCATGCCACAAAATATTAATCTAGCCGAAAACCTCTCCAACAATTTTTCTTCCTCGTCTTTCCCTCCCCTTTTCCAATCTGATGGCACAACTATCACTTCTTCCTCTGACAAAGCTGAACTCTTCGCTCAAACTCTTGCTAGAAACTTCACCTTGGATAACTCCAGTGCTATTTCTCCCACTCCATCCACCTCTCTCCTACTTATCCCTAATATCCTAATCTCTTCTAAAGATATATTTTCTAACCTCCCTGGGCTTAATACTAAGAAGGCATACGGTCCAGATGGTGTTCCTCCTGTTGTGCTAAAAAACTGTGCTTCTCTGCCGACTCACTACCTAGGCAAACTCCTCCGTCTCTGTCTCTCCTCTAATGTCTTCCCTTCTTGCTGGAAGTTTGCTCTCATTCAACCTGTCAAAAAAGAAGGGTGAGCGCTCTCAACCCTCCAACTATCGTCCAAGTGCTCTCATTTCTTGCATCTCTAAAGTTTTTGAAACTATCCTTACTTCAAAATGTCTTAATAATTAATCTTCTTGTAACCTACTCTCAGATCGCCAGTATGGCTTCCTTAGGGGTCGCTCTACTGGTGATCTTCTTTCATATCTTACTAATTCTTGGTCATCCTCCTTTCGGGACTTTGGTGAGACCTTTTCTATTGCACTAGACATATCGAAGGCCTTCGATAGAGTCTGGCACAAATCTTTAATATCTAAACTACCCTCCTTCGGTCTCTATCCCTCCATCTGTGCCTTTATCTCCAATTTAATTTCTGGCCGTTCCATAGCTGCGTTTGTGGACGGCCATCGTTCATTTCCTCATCCTATCAACCGGTGTTCCTCAGGGTTCTGTCCTATCTCCAATTATCATTCAAATATTTGCAAATGATCTTCTCAACTGTACCTCCAGTCCTATCCTCTCATATGCTGACGACTCTACCTTACTGTTATGCCACAGCTGAAGACACCACGCGGTCCAGACAACGCAGTCACCCCCCTCCAAAACCAGGTGGGAAGCCACCATAGAAAATGGTCTCACAAGCAAACATTCCCCCCTTCGGGATACCGAAACAAATCCATGCAAAACCCCCCTGCACTAAAGAAGCAACGTGTACACGAAGACCCGGAGGTGGCCGACCAGGGCCGCGCCTCCACCAATCCGGACGACGTGACGTTACTCATTTGGCCCGGCTTGGGATTGGCCGACCAGGGACGCGCCTCCACCAACCGAGACCACGTGACATCATTGCCCAACCGACCAGCTGATTGGTCCCTGGCAGGCATCCTGGGACGAATCCGGAGGGCCGTTCCATTGCTCTCCCTCCTACCCCCATCGCCGGAACCAGAGCGACCTACACCTCACCTACAGCCAATGCATTGACGTGCCCTTTTTCCCTGTGACACTCCTAGGGCAGGGAGTAGATAGGTATCCAGGCCAGGAAGGAGAAATTATCTCACAACCCCTCCTGAGATCTGGATGCTCCCCGGCTCCAAAGGTGCTTCCCGGCCCGACCCAGTTACTTGAACAACGACAAATCTCGAATAAAGTGCTGACCTAGATGCTTCCCGGCTCTAGGACCTAGAATGTTTTCCGGCTTCTTGGTTACTTAACCCGGCGAGCGCACGCATGGTGTAGTGAACACCACAGTTCTGGGCGGCAATATTAAGCTCCATTCCTGCCTATAATAGTTATTTTACGATAAATATCGTTATTACTTATTCATATATGCCTATTATACCTTTAATGTGAAGATAGCAATCTGTAACAACAATAAAACTAGTGGGAATATCATTCGGATGGTCAAAATCGCGAATTGTTAGCGAGCGGTTCATTCATCAAGTGTGAGCCAGCCGGCCTCACACCCTCTTCTCTCGAGGGTTGAAGCAGTACTGGGCTACTCCCTCACAATCTCTCGGTCTCTACTCTCTACCTTATGTAACACACACATGACCACAGCCTAGAATCGGTTTGGAGATGCTTACACGAAAATATACCAATGAATAAGGGAATAACAGGGAAAATAGGTGATAATTAAAGGGGAGGGGGGGAAAAGGGGGGAAGGAGGAGATGTGGAGGAGTGATATATGAGGTATGGAGGAAAACAAAAAAGTTTTAAGTGCTACTGGGGCCTTTTAACAGTTTTTGTTTATAGCCTTACCTCTTAAGACCTTTCTCGCCGTCGCCCAGTAAAACCTCCTAAGAGTGTTCTCGCTGTTCCCGGGTTAATATAATAAGTTATTACTGCAATACTAGAGATGCTTGAAATAGTTGAGACCTGGCTTTCAGGTCTCCTTTACAGTAATTTATTAATTAAACCAGTTGGTAATTAAAATCCTCACACACTATCCTTAACTTTAATTATTCATCTATAGGTATATTGTCACATGTTTGTTGAACCTCTAGGTTACCAAACCGCTGTGTACCTATAGGTGGAGAGCTCTGCCATACCTACACTTACACTAAACTCCAGCTATGGATATCCCCCATATGCTTGAATCTATCTAAGAGTTCATGATTCATTAATTACGTCTCTCCGACTATGTGCTAATGCTGTACCGTATATATTTACATGTATCCTTGTGTATCCTATTGAGATTTATGCTGTACTTTATCTTAAAGACGTATGTTGATGTTTACTCATGCATTGTACATGAATTTATAAATTAAAAATGCAACCCACTGATTATATAATAAAACTTGTACACCTGGCTCTTGTATTCTCTCAACACCTCCCCCTCGGTAACCCGGGACCTGCATCAGATAGTAAAGAGAGCGCAACTATCTCTAGTAGAAGTTGGCATCTTGCTTACAAACTATTCAATTAGTTTTTAAGAACACCCAAGCAAGCAATCCCTATAAAAGAAACGTGATGAAGCCATAGAACAATTATTATCTTCTGATCTAACTACTATTTTCTTGTTGCTTTCAATGCTTCCAAAACCCAATTTCTCCATTTATCTGCCTGTTGAGAACTACCAAAGAACTATCCCTTATACTTCAACAATACAAAAATCAACACTTCATCTTCTCTCAGTATTCTCGGTGCCTCTTTTTCTTCTGATCTCTCTTGGAAAGACCAATATCACCACAAATGCTCGTAGCATACGCAATACATTTTCAGATTTAGAGGAACTAGTGTTTACAGAAAATTATGACGTGATTGGCATAACAGAATCTTGGCTCAATATAGAAGACAGACTTTTTAGCAGAGTATTCACTTCCCGGTTATGTAATGTTTGAGAAAAGCCGAATAAATAAAAATGGAGGTGGCGCTTTACTTTTTATCAAAGAAAGTCTTAACCCGACCCTCTTGTCAAAACCTCAAATTGTGAACGTCGATACATCCTTTGTGCTAATAAAGAATAATAAAGGTAAAAAAATAATACTTTCATTATTATACAGACCTCCAGCTCAATCAGTGCAAACTGACCGAAAAATTTAACGAACAAATTGCAGATATAAGTAACTCACAAGATACCGTAATTTTTGGCGATTTTAATTTACCTGTGACCAAGTGGGGCGATACTCTTACTTCACACTCTGGATATGCCTTGTATGCGAACTTCTAAGAGAGTTCGCTCTATCAATTTTTTCGATCGCCGACCCGTGGTAATGAACATTATTGACCTTGTACTTGCAACAAAAGAATTATTATTAGATAATTTGAATGTTGGTGATGAATTCAGTAGCAGCGATCATCGTACGCTAAATTTCAGCTTAAAGTTTACTAGTAACGAACCAAATAGCAGCATCGAAAAAGTCCCTAATTTCAAGAAAGCAAGCTTCCGTAAACTTAGAGCTATGTTTAACCCTTTCGCTGCTGGTGACGTTCTGGAATGTTTTGGCAAGTTACAGCAATTTCCAGGCTCTAAAAGCCTGTTAAAACCGTAGAAATCGAGTGTCAGTGGGCGGGAGCGTGAGGGGCCCACCTCCGACCCTCAGAGCAGCGAGCGGCTCACTGAGGTAGACTGTGTCTCGCGCGGGTCTCTCACTGCCTCTCACAACAGTGTTGCCGAGCGAGCGAGTGCTAACAAACAGCGGGTTTCCTGCGTTTCTATGGCACCGCTGCGGGTGAACCAGGCCACGTACGAGGCCCGTTCTGGTGTCATTTTGAAGCTATTTTCGCCTAGTTTTCGGCAGAATACAGTTCATTTAATGCAGATGCTTGATTTATCATTCAGAAGTGCCTGAATATGCCCTAAATAGCCCAAAACACCCCTGCAGAGAAAGGGTTAAAGATACTGACTGGAGCTTTCTAAATAACAATAAAGACATAAATACATCTTGAGAATTATTTGCAACCACTTACCCAAAATCAGTGCAAGACTGCATACCATCGAAAATACGGCGTACAGTCCATAATGATAAACCCAAATGGTGGAATAAAGAGATTTCAGACAGTTTGCTTGCTAAAAAGATTGCTAATGATAGATTGAAATCCTCACAAAATGACGAAGAACGGGTGAAATTTGTAGAACTACGACGCAAAGCCAAAAAGTTAATTAAGCAAAGTAAAAAGATCCTGGAGTTACATGTTGCGAATCAAAGTAAAACAAACCCGAAAGAATTTTATAGTTATATCAGAAAGAAAAAAGTAGTTACTTCAACTGTTGGACCGTTAGTCGATGAAAATGGAGAATACACCAAAGACGAAGTACAAATGAGTAATACCCTCAATACCTTCTTTGCATCAGTTTTTACAACAGAAGACCTCAGTGATATCGCTACCGCATCACCGATTCAAATTGATGATTCTGATGTTTTATGCAATATCACCATTACAGAGAGAGAAGTATTGACATGTTTAGATAAACTCAAGGTAAATAAAAACACCTGGACCTGATACAATCTCACCTAGAGTTCTAAAGGAAGCTAAGGATGAACTCTCCAAACCACTGACATTGCTATTCAATAAATCCTTGCAGTCTGGAACTATGCCTGATCAGTGGAAGCTAGCCAACGTAACACCGATATTAAAAAAAGGCAGCAAATCCCTACCCAGTAACTATCGTCCAATTAGCTTAACCACAGTTGTATGTAAAATGCTAGAAACACTCTTAAGAGACAGACTCGTAAATCACTTGGAGGAAATTACATACTTAAAGATACTCAACATGGCTTTCGTAAAAAACGTTCCTGTTTAACAAACCTCTTAGACTTCTTCCACGATATCCTCAACCTTTATGATGAGAGTAAAGCTGTAGATATTATATACCTTGATTTTCAAAAGGCCTTTGACAAAGTTCCCCACAAACGTTTACTGCTAAAACTTAAAGCGCATGGAATACAAGACGGTGTGTTGAAATGGATAGAAAATTGGCTCAGCGACAGAAAGCAAAGAGTAGTCATAAACGGTAAGGCATCTAAATGGACAAATGTAAGCAGCGGGGTACCCCAGGGATCGGTACTAGGATCAGTTCTCTTTCTAATGTACAACAACGACATAGATGAGGGTCTCACCTGTACAATCTCAAGATTTGCTGACGATACAAAATTTGCAAATAGTGTACTCTCAAAAGAACAAGGTGACGATATGCAACACAATCTAGATAAGTTTCATGTTGGGCCCAAATTTGGCAGATGAGTTTCAATGCGGATAAATGTAAAGTACTACATATCGGATACCAAAATGAGAAAGAAACTATTTGATGAATGGCACTCAGCTTAAGAATGTAAACAGAGAAACCGATCTGGGAGTAACAATATCGAGTAACCTAAAATCGAGTCAACAATGTTCAGACGTTGTTAAGAAAGCAAACAAAATAATTGGCTTTATAGGCAGGTCATTTGAGCATAAATCCAAAGAAGTTATCCTAACCCTATACAATTCCTTAGTCTGCCCTCTTCTGGAATATTGCGTTCAATCCCGGTGCCCGTATTACCAAAAAGATATAGACAAGCTAGAAAAAGTTCAACGTAGAGTTACCAAAATGATACCTAGCCTAAAGAACAAACCATACGAGGAACGTCTTAGAGAATTATATCTATTTCCTTTAACCCAGTGCAGATTAAGAGGCGACTTAATTCAAGTGTTCAAAATCATCAAAGGCATCGACAATATGAAGTGTAGTAAGTACTTCACTATCGACCAATCAAATTACACGCGGGGGGAAACGGTTGCAAAATTATTGGTAAATCTTTTAACTCACACGAATCTAAGAATTTCTTCTTCAATCGAGTTGTCAACTTGTGGAATGGGCTTCCCCGGGACGTTATAGACTGCAGCACCGTTGATTCATTTAAACTTCGCCTAGACAAATATCTTGCATCAAACCCACGACTGACTGCGTTTGTAAATGAATAACTTTATTGTATTCCCCCCTCAGTTACTAACCCCTCTGTCCCCTACTAACTTCCTAATCCTGCCACGGACATTAGTTCCATTTCCAATGTTCCCTTACCCACTCTAAACCACTATTTGGACACTTGATCCTCAGTGTTTTGGAGGACAAGCAGCCTAGAAGGGTCACTAGATCTGTTGTTGCTTGATTTTCTTTGTACCTCTTTCTACTATTGCTAATAGGGCTTCCCAGAAGCTGGGTGTAATCAACCTCCTCAAGGGGTTCTTTACCTTCTTGCTCTGTACAGGGGCACAGAGCGACCTTGTATTGAGTATTTTTCACATGCGTGGGGAGGACCTCTCACACAGCACTTCTAGACAAAGTAGAAAAGAAAGCCTTTCATCTCATTAACTCCCGTTCACTCACCGATTCTCTGCAATCTCGCTCTCTTCGTCGCAATGTTGCAGCTCTCTCACTATTCTATCGTTATTACAATAATCATTGTTCATCAGAGCTCTCTGTGTATACCAGCTCCTCTATGTAGGGTACGTAGTACCTGTCTTGCAACACAATCCCACCCCTATTCCGTGCAACTCTTCAACCCAAGAGTGAAATGATACTCCCAATCTTTCTTCTATTCAACAGCTGAACTCTGGAACTCTCTTCCTGAATCCATCTTTCACCTCATCCTATGACTTGAATTGCTTCAAACTCCCTGTGTTCAGATATTTTGGCCCGAACATTTCTTGATTTTGGCCCTGTCACTCTTTCAATTCTATGGGAGGCACTCGTTACAGGCAGTTTTGCCTTTTGTCTCCCTCATCCACATGAATAACAAATATTTCAAGTGGAGAGATTGTAGGCACCAATCAAGTAGAGCAGTACCCCGGGGAGGCCACATAGGCATATGATAAGGAGTTGTGGAACTCCTGTTTAATTTGCCTGGCTCGCCCACTGTTTCTATTTGTGTACAGAGAGCAATTCAGCTTACTCTTGCAAACACTTCCTCCTCCTATTAATTTCACAACAATTAACAAGCAAACCACAAGTTTTTCCAAAAACAAAAACAATCTTTCAAACTTGGGGGGTGGGGGGGAGGACTTGTTGCAGGCAGCTTTGCCTGTGTCTTCTTCATGCACATACAAACAAATAATCTCCAATAACAATAACAAGCGGGGACAGTGTGTGTTCTGTTTAATATATAATCAAGTCGGGTCTAGAAGGGATCTTCAAGGTTAAGGCCGTGTCATACAGAAGTCGAACGTCCGGCGACAAAGCCCCGAATTGGATGACTTGCATGTTTGAAACGAATCAACCGAAATTGTCCCGAAGTTTTGATAAGAAGAACATCCCCAGACAATGCTCCGAACGAGCCTAGAATATAACCCGATAGTCACGAGCGATTGACGACAGAGACCTGAACATGACTCGAATGTAAGTGATTAATGCATGACCATGACTCGACTGTAACTGGAATATACCCCGACTCAGCCGACCAGTCAAAATTGAGGTACGATGATCAGCTTTACATCAACCGACATGAAAGAACCTACAAGAACATCAGACGACTTTACACATGCTAAACGAATGTGGGAATGTGGGAATGTGTGAACCTCTATAAAGAATGTATTGGCGTTGTAGAAGGGGAATGTTAAGGGGGCCCACCTCGCTTTTTTTTCTCTTTCTCTCCCTCTCTCTTTGGCTTGTATCCATTCGGCTCTATTCAGCCAACTGTTTTAAGACGTTTATCCCCATCCAGGTGTCGATTTCTTCCTGGCGAACGATAGCCAGCCAGCATTGTATGGAGAAATCCGGCTTCGCCGGCAACATTTTTCTATCGAAAAATGTACAAATTTAGGTTGCTGTCAAAACAAAAATATATATATGCTGGCACGCTCCCGCTCGCCAGGAAAATATTAACTCCTGGATGGGGGTAAAAGTCTTGAAACAGTAAGCTGAATGGGGCCGAATGGATACAAGCCAAAGGGAGAGGGAGAGAAATACAAGAAAAGCGAGGTGGGCTCCCTTAATAATGGCTGCTACTGATGATGATGATGATTATGATGGTGGCGATGATGATGATGGTTGTGGTGGTGGTGGTAATGATGATGGTGATGAATATGGTGGTGGTGGTAATGATGATGGTGATAAATATGGTGGTGGTGGTAATGATGATGGTGATAAATATGGTGGTGGTGGTGATGATGATGATGGTTGTGGTGGTGGTGGTGATGATAATGGTGATAAATATGGTGATGATGGTGATGGTTGTGGTGGTGGTGGTAATTAAAGATGGTGATAAAAATGGTGGTGGTGGTGGTGGTGATGATGATGGTGATAAATATGGTGGTGGTGGTGATGATGATGGTGATAAATATGGTGGTGGTGGTGATGATGGTGATAAATATGGTGGTGGTGATGATGGTGATAAATATGGTGGTGGTGGTGATGATGATGATGGTTGTGGTGGTAATGATGATGGTGATAAATATGGTGGTGGTGGTGATGATGATGATGATGGTTGTGGTGGTGGTGGTGATGATGATGGTGATAAATATGGTGGTGGTGGTGATGATGGTGATACATATGGTCGTGGTGATGATGGTGATAAATATGGTGGTGGTGGTGATGATGATGATGGTTGTGGTGGTGGTGGTGATGATGATGGTGATAAATATGGTGGTGGTGGTGATAAATATGGTGGTGGTGGTGATAAATATGGTGGTGGTGATGATGATGGTGATAAATATGGTGGTGGTGGTGATAAATATGGTGGTGGTGATGATGATGGTGATGATGATGGTTGTGGTGGTGGTGGTGATGATGATGGTGATAAATATGGTGGTGGTGATGATGATGGTGATAAATATGATGGTGGTGGTGATGATGATGATGATGGTTGTGGTGGTGGTGGTGATAATGATGGTGATAAATATGGTGGATGTTAGAGAAGAACATGGGCCTAATTAGAAGAATTTAACACTAATGTAAGCCGAACGAAAGCCGACCATTTTTTAACGGTTTTTACAGCCGATTGTCGGTCAGAAGTTAACGCATGCACTAACTTTTGGCCGACCCACAAGATGTTCGCCTGCACCCATGAACATCCCCAGAACGTCCCCAGAATAATCAAGATCATTGGCCGAATTGACCCGTATCAACCCGAACCAGCTGAATTTTTTTTTTGCAAGTCATTCTATTCGGGAGTTTGTCGCCCCACGTTCGACCTCTGTATGACGCGGCCTTTAGAACTATAATAAATATAAACAAAGTCTCTAGGCAAGTTCTATATATGTTTCCCTGGCGTGGTAGGAAGTCATTCATCAGGCTCGGCTGGTTCAGCAGTACAAGATTTTGTGATATCTTGGTCTCTGTGTGTAGGCGCGGGTTGTTGGGGCTGCATTGTCTGGGGCAGCTCCATCGTCTGCGGCTGCTGCGAGTTCCTCTCACTTCGCTGGCCTTGGGAAGCGCCAGTAAGGTCTTTGAAAGCACCTGAGAGTGCATCGTTAGAAGCACCATGGAGGTCTTGGGAAGCACCTTGGTGGTCTAAGCACCTAGTCGATCTTGGGAAGCACTGATTCGGGTCTTTGGAAGCACCCTTCTTGGGAAGCATCGTTGGTTAGATCTTAGTTCTCTCATTATGTATTCCTTAATATTCTTGCTCCTCTTAAAGGGATTTTTTCAGTGTCCAGTTCACAAGGGCGGTCTCTGTCAGAGGTTTGCAGGTGGATTTGGGCCGCTTTGGCCCGGAAGCCAGCAGCTCCTTTGATGGTATAACCTGAGGTCCAGTCAGGTAGCCCAAGTGGCGTGACATGATTGGGGGCGGGGCGGGGCGGGGCGGGGCTTCGAGTTGTCTAGAAATGGTGGGGTAGAGTCAGGTACTGTCTTCTCTGTCGTTTCAGTGGGCGCCTTTTTTTTCCTTGATGTGAGTGCAAGTGGCTACTTTATTGTTGATTTCGTTGCAGCTCTCTTGGTCTTCGTTGCAAGGATTTTTGTGGATGTTGGAGGTGGTGATTGCCTGGTTATCATCTGCATGAACAATTACTCACATGCTCAATCACAAACAGGCCCAACCACACTTGCACAATCACACATTTGCAAAATCAAACACATGCACAATCACACGCATGCCATAATCATACACATACATCACAACAAACAGTGTTCTTCAGCTCTCTCAGTGCATACCCCCTTCCTTGCGGCGAATGTAAGGCACTCACCTTTCAACACAGTCCCACTCTTATTCTGTCCAACTCTCCAACACAAGAATTAGCAAATGTTCTCAGTCTATCTTCTTCTCAACAAGTGAGCTTTGGAACTCTCTCCCTCAATAAATTTTTCCTTTATCCTAGGATTTAGACTGCTTCAAACTTCATGTGAAAAGAAAACCTTGTTACTTTAAATGCTTCCAAAACTCAATTTCTTCATATGTCTATTCGGTGCCCCCTTCCAGGAAAAATATGGCTTAATATTCTCTGTGTCACTTTTTCTGCTGCTCTCTCTTGGATAGATCATATTACCTCTCTTGCAGAAACAGCTTCCCAGAAGCTGAGTCTGCTCAACTGCCTCCGGGGATTCTTTACCCCTGCGTAGCTTCTTTGTACAGGGACACAGTATGTCCACGTATCAAGTATTGTTCACTCGTGTGGGGAGGATCCTCTCACACAGCACTTCTAGACAAAGTAGAAAAGAAAGCCTTCTGCCACATTAACTCAGTTCCACTCACCAATTCTGTACAATCTCTCTCTTCGCCGCAGTGTTGCATCGCTCTCACTATTCTACCGCTATTACAATAATCAGTGTTCCTCAGAGCTCTCTCAATGTATAATATCCCCTCTTCGTAAAGTATATCGCATGCAACATAATCCACCCCTACCCTATGCAACTCTCCAATCCAAGAATGATATGTTATTCTCAATATTGCTTCTATTCAACAGCTGAGCTCTGGAACTCTCTCCCAGAATCAGTCTTTCCCTCTTCCTATTACATAAATTGCTTCAAACTCCGAGTGTCCTGGTATTTTGGCTCGAACGTCCCTTGATTTTGGCCCTGTCACTCTTGCAACTCTGGGGGAGCCACGCGGTACAGGCAGTTCTGCCTTTTGTTTCCCTCACTCACATAGAACAACACAAAAATACAGAATCACACACACATGCCACAATCACACACATACCAATATTACAAACATACACAATCACACACATGCCACAATCACACACATACCAATATTACAAACATACACAATCACACACATGCCACAATCACACACATACCAATATTACAAACATACACAATCACACACATGCCACAATCACACACATACCAATATTACAAACATACACAATCACACACATGCCACAATCACACACATACCAATATTACAAACATACACAATCACACACATGCCATAATCACACACATGCCACAATCACACACATGCCAATATTACAAACATACACAATCACACACATGCCATAATCACACACATGCAACAATCACACACATGCCACGATCACACACATGTCATAATCATACACATGCCATTATCACACACATGCAACAATCACACACGTCACAATCAAACACACGCCACAATCACACACATGTCATTATCACAAACATGCACTTTCACATAAAATGCCACAATCACACACATGCCACAATCACACACATGCCACAACATACATGCAGAATCACATTCATGTTCCCTCACACAAATGAACAATCACATATTGGCTAACACTCACAATTGTATTCCTGTTCTTTCGGCGACACACACACACACACACACACACACACACACACAGACACACACACACACACACACACTGGTTTCAACATGTGATGCATAATGGTATCTACGATATCATTAAGGGGAGGTTTCCACTTGAGGGATTTTTTTCTTGACTCCTTTCTCCCTCATGTATAGCCCCATTGCTTTTCTATTTTTAAGACGTTCGCCCCATTATTTTGACGATTTTAAGAACTTTCGACCCATTTCTGTCAATTTTAAGACCTTTCGTGCCATTTAGGTGTCGATTTTATCCTGGCGAGCGATAGCGAGCCTGTAATTTAAGAGGAACCGGCCTTCAGCCGGGACATTTTTCTACCGAAAAATGTACAAATTTATCTTGAAAGGGGCTCAAGGGGGTGTAATCTTAAGCTTGATGGATACCTAGAGACCAAACTAAAAACCTCCCCTTAATAAAAAGCTATTGCCTAACGCCCAAACTGTACCTCGCCTCTTATTAAGGAACCTGCCGGGATATGAAAGCAACGGTATCATTTAAAGGGCAAGTAACATGAGGGTTTGCATGGCCAATTTGTTCTCGGTATGTTTGGTTCTGGCAACATTTATGGGCTTACTATTTCATCGGTATTGGCAACTTTACTAGCATTGGATAGTAAAAATATTATAAATCGAGATAACACTTTATTTCAGAAGCGTGTAGGGCAGAGTTGCCGAGAAAAATGGCCAGAAAAAGCGTTCATATGACTCTGCTTTAAGTCACACTCAGATCGGTATCAGCCGCTCCTATGGTGTACAGGGGGGCCATATTCACCAAGTTTCTGAAGGACATTGCAATGAACTTTTGAGTTCAAAACAATACCGGTAACTAATTTGATATAAGATACCTAATCTAACCTAATCTAACGTATTCTCACTTATCCTACCTTACCCTAATAGTTCAATTAACCTATCTCAATATGATTAAATATATACTAATTTTCCCACACCTCAATTCCTTTAATCTCGTATACCTTAACCTACAATCACTTCACTCAATTAAGAGAAAATGAACTCCCCTCACCCGGCCTAACCTCACTTCCTAACCTAAAATCAATTTACCTAACTTAACCTCACCTAACTTAACCTCACCTAACTTAACCTCACCTAACTTAACCTCACCTAACTTAACCTCACCTAACTTAACCTCACCTAATCATAACTCGATTCCTCATATACAGTATGACACACTTAACTCCGTGTCATCTAACTTCATGTCATCTAACTTAAGATTGTGCCACCTTATCCCACATAACCTATCCTAGCCCTATGTCATGTAACTTAACTTCTTGTAACCTAGCCTAACGCCATGCCAGCTAACTAATTCCATGCCTCCTGGCCTAACCCCATACAACCTAACCCAACCCCATGTTTCGTAGCCTAACGTCACTATGTCATCGAACTTATACCCATGTCTACTAGGCTAACCCAATGGCTCCACACCTAGGGTAATTAGGATAGGTCAGTTTAGCGAATATCAAGGGAGCGCGATCATGCCAACTAAGTGCACCTAATTTAAATTAATTACCCAAAGTTCTAAGCTGATCTAAATTTATCGTAAATAATAATTAGCTTTAGTTAAGTTAAATTATAATTTGTTTTATTTAAGTTAGGTTGGCTTAGTTAGATAAAGTGGGTGAATACAACGTAACTTGACCTTACTCTACGACACTTGAATTCGTAACATGGACCAAGCTACCAAATTGGTTTACTTATGAAAACTTAAGCTAAAATAAAGTGAGCCTATTTATCCTAGGATACGCAAGTGCCAAGTCCTGCATAGACTAGGGGAGCATGCAGCGCGGGAACCTTGGCACCAACAAAAACTAGATCTTGGCTGGTGTTGCTAGCTTCCCGCTTATTATAATTCTCGTTAGGCGGAGAAAAACTAGATTATCTGGCAGGCAAGTTGACCGTTGAAACAGAGAGATATAATATACTAGAAAAGATATATCTATGGCCAAGATTACGTAATTCAGAAGCACAAACATGGATATACAGCAACGTCGAATCCGTAGAACGCCCGCAGTTTGATATTTAGCGGGTAGCCAAGTGGGGTGCGAAAAACGAATTGTCCAGCTTTCTTTAGATGCCCCCACTTGGTTTGCTCGATCGGGGGGCGTGGCGGGAGTGTGTGTGTGGAAGGGAGGAGGGGGCGGGGGGGGGGGGGGGAGAGGCATGTCCCCCAAAAGCATGTTTGTGGCGAATTTATAATATAATTTTTCTCGCAGATTCATTCAGCAAGTATGTTCTGGCAATTTTTGTATAAGAAACCTGCCTCCTTCAGTTTAGTTGCCGATATCAGTGCAAAATATGTCACGAGATGTTACCAGAATAAAGTTGTCAGTGAGAAGTTGCAGTAAAAAATATGGTCCTTGTGATTCCCGCTTTACTCGTAGCCTACAAGCAAGGCAGCGCGCGAGACAGCAAGCACATGCCCACTCCCACCGGCCGTCCTTGGCGCTGGACACGGAGGTATATAAGCTTGTGGACGACGATGAAAGGGCACAGTACGACTCGAGGTCCACTATTCGTCTAAGAAATCATCATGAGGGCTTTGGTAAATATAACTAAAGAACTTAGTAACTTTATTCATGTTAAACGTATCGCAAACTATCAGGAACCGTTTCATCTGTCGCTGTAGATAAATTACACAGTATCGTGGATTGCTTGATCAGTCATAGCAGAAATGCAACAAAATATCGTGGATTATATAATCATTGTAGAAATATTATTATAGAACAAATCACTAAAACATGTATAATATTAAGATTACACATAGCAAATTCTCGCAACCGCATGATACTATTTTGTGTGCTATTTATTACGGATTACATTACAATAACCTTTACCAAATATCAGTGAATAATCAAAGAATTACCTAAACTGTCCAAGACAAATGGTATCTGGTTTGAAACTCTAGCTTTTAAATATTGAAGCAAAGGTTATGCATACAAAGGTTCCGCCATATTCCCGTAAATGTCAACCCCTGAATATGATATACTCCACTGTAAATAATCATTAATGGAGCTCAGACGCTATTGTGCAGCATAATTTACTGGTTCGGCTCAATGGTTTAAGGATGGGGTTTAGTTTGCTCTTTAAACCTCCATCAAGCTTAACAAAAAACACCCACAAGACCCCCCTTCGATATAAATGTGTACATTTTCGGTAGAAAAATGTCCCGGCCGAAGGCCGATTCCTCTTCAAATACAGGCTCGCTATCGCTCACCAGGAAATTATCGACACCTAAATGGGACGAAAGATATTAATATTGACAAAGAAATGGGGCAACAGTTCTGAAAATCGCCAAACTAATGGGCGAATGTTTTGAAATCTCATAACTAATAGCACTAAAAATGAGGGAGGAGGACTCGAAAAAACAACTTCCTCTCCTTAATTGTTATGGTGAATATATATAAATTATCAGTAGCCTATCATTCAGAACAAATCAGTATGACCATAATTATGGATGTCTAATTTGACTCCTATGGAATTAATTATATAAAGGCGACTTCATAAATTAGTCTGGTAATCCTTCGAGTTTGACTGGTTCATCCTAAGCTGAATAAAATTAAATATATTTTGCAAATTTATAGTACAGAAAGGTAGTCTGACGATCCTGACTATCTAAATTTACGAATTCAATCATCAGAAGTATATTTCCTTCATGCTAATAAAAATAGTAATTATACGTTCATCATCCAAGCAAGATAATGAGGAACTTTTTATCTCATCATTATTTAAAACAATTATAGGTCGAAATGTGTGCTTATGTATCAGGAGTGCATATTGATCATTAATCAGGGAATATATCATTAATGAAGTTAAATTATCTAAACACAAACAAAAACAAAAAAACTGGAAATATTAGTTAAACTGTACAACATTTGACTGCAATATTTACTAACCAGTATGACATATTGAGTTACTTATGATATGATTTTGCTTTCATATATATTAGTAATTTTTAATAGTAAACTTCTGTTTTCATATCGAAAGCCGTTTTTGCCGAGATGCTTGTATTTTCCCTCAATAGTTCCCACAATTCTGTACTCCAAATTGTCATTCACATAACAATATATTAGGCTAATTGAGTAAATTAAAGTACCATAAATAGCATTAGCTAAATGTTTCCTGACCCCTTCATCATCATGACGCCTTTTTACCTTTGATTCTGGTTAACATTATATGATTTTATGCAGCTTAAGAAGGACCTGTGTTACTAAGAGGGTTTATTGAGATCGTATTTACCCATTTGAGTCGCATTGGTAGATTACAAACTAAAGAATATCGTCTAATGGTAGCCAGAATATCGTCTAATGGTAGCCAGAATATCGTCTAATGGTAGCCAGAATATCGTCTAATGGTAGCCAGAATATCGTCTAATGGTAGCCAGAATATCGTCTATTGGTAGCCAGAATATCGTCTATTGGTAGCCAGAATATCGTCTAATGGTAGCCAGAATACAATGAAAATTTCGCCATGGTGGTGAAGGGGTTAAGGGGGTTATTAGTTTGCTCCATAGACCTCTTTCAAGCTCAACAAAATACCCTCAAGATCAGCGGTTCCCAAACTTTTCCAGTACGTGACCCCTTTCAGTAGTACCAAACCTACCATAACCCCCACCTTTATAAGCCTTCCGAAAAAATATTAATTTCCAATGGCGCAGATACATTTTAAAGTTTAATCACAGCAGAGAGAGCAATAACAACATCTGCAAAACAAAATATCAAGCATTAGGAACGTAAATAGTCGTACGACAAAACCTAAATATCAAAAACAAAAATCCCTAAATATCATAACAAATTTCCTCAAAATCTTGGACCCTCCATGACCCCCAGAAAAAGGCTCATGACCCATTTGGGGGTCATGACCCGCAGTTTGGGAACCGCTGCTCAAGATCCTCCTTCGAGATAAATTTGTTCATATTTCAGTAGAAAATGCTTTGGGTGAAAGCCGGTTCCTTCTCAAATACAGGCTCACTATCACTCACCAGGTTAAACCGACACCTAAATGCCACGAACGGTTTTATTACTGGCAAAGACATGGGTCGAAAGGTCGTAAAATTGCCAAACAATTGAGAGAACGTCTTAAATTCTCAGAATTAATGGGATTAAACATGAGGGAGAAGAGGGTCCAAAGAGGAAAAATATAACTAATAAAAACTGGTGTACAGGGATCGTCTGTGATAATACTCCAAGTACTGATACCGTACTCACAGACTTCCGGTAGTCTATATGTGCTTACCTGGCGAGGAATTAAATTGTATTTAGCAATTACATTTGTATATATATTATTATATACATGAACATATATGAACATTTGGCAATAATATAATGCAGAGACAGCAGTTTCATATTTTGTCATTAAGTATCGAAAAATCAATTGCTAGGAAACAACACATTTCAACATATTTAAAATAAAAAAATAAATACAAATGGTGTATTCCCTAGGTTGTTATGGCAGTGCTGGGCGCCAGTGTGGCGTTCCCTTTCGTCCAGGACGCTCCAGGACTGGCCGCGTTGCAGGCCTATGTACAACCAGACCCTGCAGTCCAACCCAAGTGGTACGGACCTCTGGCTTCACTGGTCCCTGCTGGTGTTCCAG
Source organism: Lithodes maja (assembly GCA_037953745.1). Taxonomy (NCBI): domain Eukaryota; kingdom Metazoa; phylum Arthropoda; class Malacostraca; order Decapoda; family Lithodidae; genus Lithodes; species Lithodes maja. The sequence continues at coordinate 53,365 of JBAKBP010011874.1, forward strand.
GATCATCAGCATATGTGGCCGACACCGCTGACGTGAATGGTGCTCGTACCGCTTTCTTCAACACTTACAAGGCCCAACTAGCTGCCACCCGCCCCAAGGACCCTTCAACCTACAACCAATACTACAACCCTTACTCCCCTAGCTATTCATCCTACGAACCCCAGCAGCCTAAGTGGACCGGTCCCCTAGCCTCAAAGGTCCCTGCCGGTCTCCCCGGGTCCAGCCCCATTGTGGCTGACACCCCTGCAGTCAGGGCCGCTAAGGCTTCCTTCTACAACAGCTATACCAGGGCTCTTAAGGCTACCCTTCCATCTCCTTATTAGAATGTCGTACTGTCCATATTTTATTAATTTCAAACAAAAGCACAATTAATTAAAAGTTCAATGCCATGACGAATAAACGTTATCGTAATTAATACAATTATTTCCCTCGCATCCTTACTGTCTGCATTATTATTTACAAAACAGTTGTCATTGTCTAGGCTAAGAAAGAATAAGTAATTTCCTCTAAATTATTACTGTTATGCCATTTGGCGATATTGGTCATTTTGTCTATGCACAAATTATATGTCGACAACACTATGTTTCATAGAATGTTTTGAATTGGGCCTATGTGTATACAGGAATATTGCACTTCTGTATATAACTATTGCCTACAGGTATATATTATAATCTAAATTGATGTGGTAGTGTAACATAATTGAATTACCAATGCAAACAGAAACAGAGGTAAATTGAGGTCGTTCAAAGACTATGTATCGTAAAATACCTCAAAGAATAATAAATTACTCTATGAACACACATGCTACTATTTAAACCCTATTTGCAGTAGGTCTACAGGTATCCAGGTTCAGTATAAACAGGAGGCTATATAGGCCAGTACAATTAAGTAGCCTAAGAAACGATAGGAGTACCTTGATGAACCTTGATGACCTACCGATCTTTAACCGGTAGTCCAAATATTAATACTTAGCATTAATACATACATACTTGTAAAAAATAAATACAAAAATAATCGACTATTGGAGTAGGTTATAATATATATATATAAGAGAAACAGGAGGATAAGGGCAACGACCGTATTCATCTTGGTAGCTTTATTCAATAATTCGGACTATCTTGGTCCATCATCAGGCTTGGATATAAAGTAATTTATTTTTAGGACCGGTATCCAAGCCTGATGATGGACCAAGATAGTCCGAAATATTGAATAAAGCTACCAAGATGAACACGGTCGTTGCCCTTATCCTCCTGTTTCTCTTAAAAATACGGTAACCTAGCGGCCAACCCACCACTACCACTGTTCTAAATATATATATACATGTGTATAGCTTATGTAAAAATAAACCTGGGACAGATGTGTATAAACTACATAAAGGGTTAGTACAGTGTTAAGTGGGAGGTAGTCCCGACCAAAATTTATCCCCCCCCCCCCTCCCTTAAGAATCGAGTCATAATATCTCTTTCTAGAATGCACACACAATATTTTTGGTGAACTACTGAATTCGACTGTACATTACTAATCATCTGTGGTATTGCCTTTGACATAACATTCCTTAGACAAACAGATGAGGATATAATAATTACGGAGAAATAAGCAACGAAGACCATAGTTAAGGGGGGATGAGCTCATTTATTTTATAGTTTACTTATCTTTCTATATATTTGTTTGTTCCTTCCTAGACCTCCATCAAGCTTTCTATATATTTGTTTGTTCCTTCCTAGACCTCCATCAAGCTTTCTATATATTTGTTTGTTCCTTCCTAGACCTCCATCAAGCTTTCTATATATTTGTTTGTTCCTTCCTAGACCTCCATCAAGCTTTCTATATATTTGTTTGTTCCTTCCTAGACCTCCATCAAGCTTTCTATATATTTGTTTGTTCCTTCCTAGACCTCCATCAAGCTTTCTATATATTTGTTTGTTCCTTCCTAGACCTCCATCAAGCTTTCTATATATTTGTTTGTTCCTTCCTAGACCTCCATCAAGCTTTCTATATATTTGTTTGTTCCTTCCTAGACCTCCATCAAGCTTTCTATATATTTGTTTGTTCCTTCCTAGACCTCCATCAAGCTTTCTATATATTTGTTTGTTCCTTCCTAGACCTCCATCAAGCTTTCTATATATTTGTTTGTTCCTTCCTAGACCTCCATCAAGCTTTCTATATATTTGTTTGTTCCTTCCTAGACCTCCATCAAGCTTTCTATATATTTGTTTGTTCCTTCCTAGACCTCCATCAAGCTTTCTATATATTTGTTTGTTCCTTCCTAGACCTCCATCAAGCTTTCTATATATTTGTTTGTTCCTTCCTAGACCTCCATCAAGCTTTCTATATATTTGTTTGTTCCTTCCTAGACCTCCATCAAGCTTTCTATATATTTGTTTGTTCCTTCCTAGACCTCCATCAAGCTTTCTATATATTTGTTTGTTCCTTCCTAGACCTCCATCAAGCTTTCTATATATTTGTTTGTTCCTTCCTAGACCTCCATCAAGCTTTCTATATATTTGTTTGTTCCTTCCTAGACCTCCATCAAGCTTTCTATATATTTGTTTGTTCCTTCCTAGACCTCCATCAAGCTTTCTATATATTTGTTTGTTCCTTCCTAGACCTCCATCAAGCTTTCTATATATTTGTTTGTTCCTTCCTAGACCTCCATCAAGCTTTCTATATATTTGCTTGTTCCTTCCTAGACCTCCATCAAGCTTTCTATATATTTGTTTGTTCCTTCCTAGACCTCCATCAAGCTTTCTATATATTTGTTTGTTCCTTCCTAGACCTCCATCAAGCTTTCTATATATTTGTTTGTTCCTTCCTAGACCTCCATCAAGCTTTCTATATATTTGTTTGTTCCTTCCTAGACCTCCATCAAGCTTTCTATATATTTGTTTGTTCCTTCCTAGACCTCCATCAAGCTTTCTATATATTTGTTTGTTCCTTCCTAGACCTCCATCAAGCTTTCTATATATTTGTTTGTTCCTTCCTAGACCTCCATCAAGCTTTCTATATATTTGTTTGTTCCTTCCTAGACCTCCATCAAGCTTTCTATATATTTGTTTGTTCCTTCCTAGACCTCCATCAAGCTTTCTATATATTTGTTTGTTCCTTCCTAGACCTCCATCAAGCTTTCTATATATTTGTTTGTTCCTTCCTAGACCTCCATCAAGCTTTCTATATATTTGTTTGTTCCTTCCTAGACCTCCATCAAGCTTTCTATATATTTGTTTGTTCCTTCCTAGACCTCCATCAAGCTTTCTATATATTTGTTTGTTCCTTCCTAGACCTCCATCAAGCTTTCTATATATTTGTTTGTTCCTTCCTAGACCTCCATCAAGCTTTCTATATATGTGTTTGTTCCTTCCTAGACCTCCATCAAGCTTTCTATATATTTGTTTGTTCCTTCCTAGAACTCCATCAAGCTTTCTATATATTTGTTTGTTCCTTCCTAGACCTCCATCAAGCTTTCAATATATTTGTTTGTTCCTTCCTAGACCTCCATCAAGCTTTCTATATATTTGTTTGTTCCTTCCTAGACCTCCATCAAGCTTTAACAAATACCCCTAGACCCCCTTTCAAGATATGTTTGTAAATTTTTCGATATAAAAATGTTTCGGCCAAAGGCCGGTTCCTCTCAAAATTACAGGATCGCTATCGCTCGCCAGGAAAACTATCGACACGTAAATAGCAGGAAAGGCCTTGATACCGGTAAAGAAATGGGACGAAAGGTATTAAAATCGGTATAAAAAAGGGGGCGAATGTCGTAAAATCTCAAAATTAATGGGGTTGAACACGAGGGAGAAGGGGGACCTGAACAACGGCCCCTTAAGGGAATATACATACCAGGTTGTGAGGCTGGCAAGAACGAAGACAATTAGAATAATATATTTGGCCAGGTTACTCGTATAATTAAAAGTTACAATCTAGCAATGTTGCTAGATTTTCACTTAAGGGGAGATGGGTCGTTTTTCTAGACCCACTTCTCCCTCATGTTTAGCCCCATTAGTTTTCATTTTTTTTTCTATGTGATTGAGGGAGGCAAAAGGCATAACTGCCTATAGCGAGTGCCTCCCCCATAGTTGAAAGAGTGACAGGGCCAAAATCAAGGGACGTTCGAGCCAAAATGCCTGGACACACGGAGTTTGAAGCAATTTAAGTCATAGGAAGAGGGAAAGACTGATTCTGGGAGAGAGTTCCAGAGCTCAGCTGTTGAGTAGAAGAAAGTTTGAGAGTAACGCTTCACTCTTGGGTTGGAGAGTTGCACAGAGTAGGGGTGGGATTGAGTTGCAAGACGGGTACCATGTGCCCTACGTAAAGGAGGTGGTATGCACTGGGATAGCTCTGAGGAACACTGATTATTATAGTAGCGATAGAATAGCGAGAGAGATGCAACATTGCGGCGGAGAGAGAGAGATTGCAGAGAGTTGGTGAGTGGACGGGAGTTAATGATACGAAAGGCCTTCCTTTCAACTTTGTCTAGGAGAGCGGTGTGAGAGGAACCTCCCCACACATGTGAACAATACTCAATACAAGGGCGCACTATGCCCCTGTACAGAGCAAGAAGCTGTGCAGTTGAGGACACCCAGCTTCTGGGAGGCTGCCTTAGCAAGACTGGTAATATGGTCCTTCCAAATGAGAGCAGAAGAAAAAGAGACACCAAGAATATTGAGAGAAGATGAAGGGTTGATTTTTGTATTGTTAAAGAATAAGGGATAGTCCGCTGGGAGATCCTGACGGGTAGATAAATGGAGAAATTGGGTTTTGGAAGCATTAAAGTTAACAAGGTTTTCTCTGCCCCAATTGGAAATAGTATTTAGATCAGAATTTAAGAGTTCTATGGCTTCATTACGTGTGTCGTTGAGGGATTGCTGGCTGGGGCGTTCTGAAAAACTAATGGAGTAGTGTAAGGTTGAGTCGTCTGCGTATGAATGGATGGGAATTAAGGTACAGTTAAGGAGATCATTTATAAAAATTAGAAAGAGAATAGGAGATAGGACAGAGCCCTGAGGAACACCGGAGTTTATAGGGTGAGGAAGTGAACAATGGCCATCCACAACCGCGGCTATGGAACGGCCGGAAAGGAAATTAGAGACAAAGGCACAGATGGAGGGATAGAAACCGAAGGAGGGTAGTTTAGAAATTAAAGATTTATGCCAGACTCTATCGAAGGCTTTCGATATGTCTAGTGCAATAGAAAAAGTCTCACCGAAGTCCCGAAAGGAGGATGACCAAGAGTTAGTAAGATATGAAAGAAGATCACCAGTAGAGCGACCCTTAAGGAAGCCATACTGGTGATCTGAGAGCAGATTATGAGAAGAGAAATGCTTAAGAAATTTGGAAGCAAGAATAGTTTCAAAAACTAGAAAGACACGAGATAAGAGCAATTGGACGATAGTTGGAGGGTTGAGAGCGGTCACCCTTCTTTGGGACAGGTTGAATGTGAGCAAACTTCCAGCATGAAGGGAAGACGTTAGAGGATAGACAGAGACGAAAGAGTTTGCCTAGGCAGGGAGTTAGCACGGAAGCACAGTTTTGAGAACAACAGGAGGAACACCGTCCGGACCGTACACCTTATTAGTGTTAAGCCCAGAGAGGGTAGAAAGTACATCTTTAGAAGAGATTAGGATATTAGGCATAAGTAAGAGAGAGGAGGGCGGAGACGGAGGAATAGCACCGGAATCATCCATGGTGGAGTTTCTAGCAAAAGTTTGAGCGAAGAGTTTAGCTTTGTCAGAGGAAGAAGTGATGCTTGTGCCATCAGAGTGGGAAAGGGGAGGGAAAGACGAGGAAGAGAAATTGTTGGAGAGGTTTTTGGCTAGATGCCAGAAAGCTTGGGAAGAGCTGGAGTTGGATAGTTCAGTGCATTTATTATTGATGAAAGAGTGTTTGGCAAGTCGAAGAACAGATTTGGCTTGATTCCGGGCAGAAACATATGAAGAATGAGAGTCTTGAGTTTTAAGGCGTCGGTACCGTTTGAATGCTTCCTCCTTATTGCGGACAGCAGTAGAACAGGCGTGAGTAAACCAAGATTTTTTAGCATTAGACTGAGAGAAAGAGAATGGAATGTATGCTTCCATGCCCGATAGGATTACCTCGGTAATGCGTTCAGCACTCTCCGAGGGTCCTCGGCCATGGAAGCAGAAATCATTCCATGGGAAATCAAAGAAGAACTGCCGAAGAGCCTCCCAGTCGGCAGCGCCAAAGTGCCACAAGCGCCGCCGGCTAGGAGGATCGGGTGGCTGTACTGGAGAGATAGGACAGGTGACAGAGATAAGTTTATGGTTGGAGGAGCCCAAAGGAGAGAAAAGATCGACAGTATAAGAAGAAGAGTTAGAAGTTAGAAACAGGTCAAGAATGTTGGGCCGATCTCCGATGCGATCCGGGATACGGGTGGGTTGCTGAACTAACTGCTCTAGGTCATTTAGGATAGAAAAGACGTAGGCTTGTTCACCAGGTGGATCAGTAGTGTGAGAGGAGAGCCATTGCCGGTGGTGAACGTTGAAATCTCCTAAGATGGAGATTTCTGAGAAAGGAGAAATGGATAGAATGTGTTCCACTGTAGAGTTTAGATAGTCAAAGAATTTGGGAAAGTTGGTAGAGTTAGGGGAAAGATAGACAGCACAGAAATATTTAGTAAGAGAATGACAGGAAAGTTTGAGCCATAAAGTTGAGAATTCAGAGGAGTCGAAATCGGGAACACGAGAGCAAGTGAGTTTGTTGTGCACATATGCACAACATCCGCCTTTGGCTTTGAAACTAGGATAGAGAAAGTAGGAGGATACAGAGAAGGGGTTGCTGGATGTTGCTACAGACACCTGAGTTTCGGTGAGGAAGAGAAGATCAGGTTTGTAGGAGGAGAGATGGTGCTCTACAGAGTGAAAGTTAGAGGAAAGTCCGCGAATGTTGCAGATATTAATAGAAAGAGTAACAGGCCGAGGTCCAGGTAATTGTGTGGGGTCGTCAGGGGATGGTCGGTCGGGTGAGGGGGCATTTATGGTCCCCCCCCCCCCTGGGGACTCCGAGGCTGGGCTAGAATTCATCATTTTGTTTTTTGTTAATTTTGGTGTGGAGGAATGAAGTGTGGTGTGCATGTTTAGTGTAGTGAAGTGGATAGGAGGAGGAGGTGTTTGTGATAGCTAGCTGGATTGCTCTCAGTGTAAATGAGGCACAAAGAAAATCAGTAAGAGAGGCCAAGCAAATGCAACAGGAGTTCCAGCGACTCTTTATCACATGCCTATAACCTCACCTGGGTCTAGCCCTGATCGATTGGTGCCTGCAATCTCCCCACGTGAATGCTCTTCACTGCTTTCAGCAATTTGCCATCTACTCTGTATATTCTAAGTACTTTCCACAAACCTTCTCTATCCACTCTGTCATAGGCCTTCTCCAAGTCCATAAAGGCAACATACACCTTTTGTTTCTTCTCCAGATATTTCTCCACAACACAATTCAGGGTAAAAATCTGATCTACACATCCTCTTCCTTCCTAAAACCTCCCTGCTCGTCGCCTATCCATTTCTCCGTTCTCACTCTCACTCTCTCAATCACTACCCTACTGTATACCTTCCCTACTACGCTATTGGTGATGGGCTGGTCTATCAGAGTGAGAACTGAGCGATCTCTGCCATACCCATAGCTCACTCTGACTGTTCCTTTTACTTATATATTTTCTAGATCTCAAGTGACGGCGTCTCTTCCGTGGATTGACATCCCAATCTACCAAGATTGGAAGCCAAAGCGTCACATTTTTCCTTTGCCTCAACTTTCTCTTCATAATTGCTGAGGGGCACAGGGCCCTGGGTGGGGCTTTGGGGTCCCGGCCGTTTCCGCACCCTCCTCAGCTCCCCGCCATGGAGTGGCTTCAGTCACCCAGGCTTTACTGTGGTCGGCAGGGAGGGTTCTGTGAGGGCGCTCAGTTATGGCCTTGGCCTTGCTCGGGGCCTTGGGGCTGTTCGGCCAGGCAGCTTGGGGAACAACAACAACAACAACTACGCTTAGAAGACATATTCCTCGGTGGTTACCACACACTCCTCTTTCCCCTTTTCCCTTATATAGGGTGTTACGACTGGGGTTTAAATATATCAGGGCTCTTATTCATTGGACTAGTAATGGCATAAATGCTACAACGGAAAGCGCTAGATCCAACCTCTGATGTATATTCCCAGTGAACAAAGAACACAAATACTCTCCGAGTTCTATATGCAATAATAGGCTATCAAACTCTCAATAAATGTGCGTCTACTCTAGGCTTAATGTTATGTGAAAACAGCCTATTACTACCTATAACCGAAGGTGCTTGGTTATGGTATGCAAAGTAAGGTGGTAAGAGAAGTTACAGCTTACATTACTTTAATCAATAAATGTCAGGCACTCCTGCATGAAAGAAAGTGCACTAAAGTCCTTCAACACTAACAAGGAATCTTCTTTAAATGTTAGATGCTATAAAGATACTCGTATCGGAAATGGAACCCCAAAAGGCAGGCAGCGGAACAATGCTCGTGCAGGCTATGCACACAAAAAGGCAGAATATATAATGCCGTCGGAGCCAAGAATATCCTAAACACTACAACAATAATAATAATCGCCACGACAATGCAGTATTCCTATCAACAAAAAGAGCCTAAGTCGTTTGTGTCTCAATACATTAAACTAGGCTGCGAAATGCTTGTGTAATGATAAATGGGTATGCATAAAAAGAGTACTTGGTTTAATATACTTAATGTCTACTGTGACTGATAAAGTCTAGCTAGAGTCAATGATAGGAGATACTGGTGCGCATGGCATGCCGCATAGCCTAGTGCAAATCTCAAGTCTGTGCGTCAAATATTACGTTATAATGAAGGGTAGCTCTCTTGAGAAACCTTAATACCGAAGTATTAAGCGTTCTCCTGGCTCTCCTCCTCAAAGACAAACAACGAGCTTAGAACAGTGCAGAATGGTATAGGCAAAAAGCCCTCATTCGTGCATGCTCTACTCTCAATGGCACACAGACTAGAATTTACTCAATCAACTCCAGTTCTCAGGTATGTCGTGCCGCTTTTAGCTAAAGCCAGCACTCATAGGAAACAATACCTTATAATATCAGACTCCTAGTCTAGCATTATCTAATCCAGCAGAACACTAATAATTAAAGGAAGCAGTACTAAACAATATGAATGCCAACCAATGCTTCGTGATCAACTTATCTTAACAATAACATACATGGGTTATATCAGACCTTAACGCACAATACAACTGGCCAGCATGAAGTTGATTTTGCAGAGTTAACCAGAGGGGGTATAATATTACTAAAAGGTGGTGAAGATATGAAAAAAGAGAGAGGTAGGCAGAGGAAAAGATTCTCAGGTGCGGAGCGGGGGACAGGTAGCAAGGGATGAAGAGGAATGCGTTCTAGAAACCAGATCTGAGGGAGAGAGTGGCGAGGAACTGTATATATACTCGCACTAGCTCGAGGCGCGTGGGAAAAAAGCGGTTACAAGTCCTCTAGCCACTAGCAAGGGAGCTAGCAGCATGGTAAGGACCTCTCTCCACCAACCCCCACGAGGCAGCCAGATGTGACGTCATCGAGCGGGACAAAAACACTGCGCGCTCCCTCTCACTCTGTTCTACTCTCTCTCTCTCTCCCAGATCCCATCATTACTAGTTAATGATAAAACATATACTTTACAATTAAATATATAAAGCCTTGACATGGGTGAAAACAAACAGCCTTTCTGGACTGCCCATGACACGAGCTTTCATATGAAATAAAGCACACTCTAATACATAAACTGTAGCCCCATCCACTGCCCTGGCGATCCTAGCGAGTCACTGTAGGACAAGCCATGCGGTTCTAACGGAGTGGTTAACGTCACAAGGGGGACTATTATGCCAGTCTTCCAGTCATCGGGTGCACTCCCCTTCTCCCATGCTAGGTTGCACATTTTCCATACCCATTCGATCACTATCTCACCACCATACCTCAACATTTCCCGACAGACTCCATCTGTTCCTATATATATATACACAGTATATATATATATATATATATATATATATATATATATATATATATATAATTATTTGTTTTCTCTTTAGTTTTCTCCATAGACCTCCAACAAGCTTAAAAAGACACTCCCTAGACTCCCCTTCAAGATAAATTTGTACATTTTTCTTTTAAAACAATGTCCTGGCCGAAGACCGGTTTCTCCTTAAATTAAAGGCTCGCTATGGCTCGTCTGGAAAAAAATAGACACCTTAACCCTTTCACCTTTTTATGATGAAGAGGTTGCCAGATTAGCAATAATGAATAGAGTTCTCTCACTCTTATAAATACCTCTCCAAAATTAGTTTTCTGCCCACAGCTAACTCAAGCACAACTGCAGAGGTTGAAGCAACTAAACTAATGGTTTCTAAATACCCCTGATGGTAACAAAGGCTTTAAAGTATCCCTAATAGGCTCAAAATTGCGTAAAAAACGTGAGAGGCTTAATGACACTAAATGGCTTATTATTGACAAAGAAATTGGGTGACTCGTCTCAAAATCGCCAATCTAATGGAATGAACGTCTTAAAATATCCTAAAATAATGGGGCTAAACAGGAGGGAGAAGGGGGTCCAGAAAAAGGGCATTGTGCTTCCCGGTCACCCTTTTCCCTCATGTGTAAACCCAACATTTATAATACGAATTCCTAGGGTCCGGAAACACTTTCGCGTTCCCTCGCCCCTTACTCTGTCTCGTCTAGTAGGTGAATTTTACAAGTGGAGGAGGATTCCTAACTTCTTGCCCCTGGAAGAAAAAGTAGGAAAGTAAAAGAGACAGACAGAAACAGCAAAGGTTGGGTAGAGGATGACAAACCTCACTCTGGATAGGACCAGACTTCAACCTAAACCAATTATAGGTTATAGTCTGTTCATTCTAGGTTGGGCAGAAATCATAACCCCCTAACCTCTCATAACTCAAAAAGGACTAGAGTAATCGAGCAAATATTTATACCAAATAGGAAGACTTGGCTAGGGAATGGGTATATAGATTGAAAGCGCATTCGCTCTAGCCATTTTTTAAGTTACAGAGGATAAAAGGTTACGATTTCTTCCAAACCCAGAATGAACGGACTATAGTAAATTAATCAAGGTTATAATTACACAGATCACTCAAACAAGCTCAATTAGAACTTACAAATCTGTGAACGATTTTAGTATGTTATTCGACATTTCGCCGGTCTTCGTAATAATCTGATTTACTATTTTCACTCCCAACATCAAACACCTCCCGATGAAATTAATGAAAGATTGGGATTCGAACCTGGGTTATCACATACAGATCTTAACACTCTAACCATTACACCATCAAGACAGTTACAGGATAAGTAAATGACTATGATTATAATAATTATATCCATTTATGGAATACTGGATATCAATCAAATCATATGTACTCAAACCCAACTGCACACTGAATAGCGTCTTCGAACCAAAAGATTAATGATCTCAGCAGCCGACAAATATCAATTTCCCTTCCTATCTTTTGTATCATAATTTATATTGTTCCTTGCACTACCTTGGAAAAACATGTATCTTAGTGAACTAAGATGTACACATTAAAATGGAGGTAAAGTTGTGATAATATACAGATAAAGCTCAGTGCATAATCTAACAAATGTCTATAAAATATTGGACATAAAATTACAAAAATAATATCCGTTTTCCATTATTCATTCACTGCAATCACTGTCTGTATGTCCTTCTGTCTGTATTTCTGTTTGTCTGTCTGTCTATATATTTATCTATCTATCTAGCTAGCTATCTATCTATCTATATATATTTTTCTAATATTTTCTAAGTAATCTCAACGAGCGATATCTTCCGTTTCAAATTTCCTATAATCTCTAATGATTGGGATAGTTTGCTTTGACGATGGTCAAAGCAAACTATCCCAATCATTAGAGATTATAGGAAATTTTAAACGGAAGATATCGCTCGTTGAGATTACTTAGAAAATATTAGAAAAATATATATAGATAGATAGATAGCTAGCTAGCTAGATAAATAAATATATAGACAGACAGACAAACAGAAATACAGACAGGACATACAGACAGATAGATATATAATTAGATAGATATATAGATAGATGTAGATGCATATTTATATATTTATATGCTCAATTACCCTTCTTGCGTAGACTGGGACGTACACTTCACTTCCCAGTACACAGCATCAATTTATTAAAAAAAAAAAAAAAAAAAAATCACTTCCCAGTACACAGCATATACCGTATTTATTTAAAAAAAAAAAAAAAAAAAAAAAAAAAATGAAACTGTCTATTGAAGAATGCTGACGGCCAGGTCACACAAAACGTAGTACAAACTTTGAATATCATATAATACAATAGCTTTATATTACTGTATATTATAATCTACATTAAACAACCCAAAGTAACTACTTTATCTTATCAAGTATTCGTCAAGCGTCTATTACTTTCAGTTCAATCATGAGTTATGGAAAATCTAATTAATCTATATATATAAGAGGCGCGTAGGGATGCAGCGACCCCAACGCCCGGCACTTTCTGGTGCAGGTAGCCTCCTCTGTGGTGGAGGGGTGAGAAATTTCCACCACCGCTTTTCTCCGGCGAGACGTAGAAGTCGGCTAAAGGGGATCGGGGGCGGGGGGCCTGGCATCCTTCTCCCCTTAAATGAATCTACCAAAAAAACGAGACAGAGATAGGGGCAAGGGAGCGCGTTCGTGGTCCCGGACCCTAAGAATAGGAGCTTTGAATGTGCATGGATGTAGTATGAATGAGAAGCGAAGCGAGAGGATATTGGAAGGTTATTTGAAAGAAGGATGTATGATGTCCTTGCACTGAATGAAACAAAGATGAAAGGAGAGGGAGAAGTGGATTTTGGAAACGTGATAGGTAGAAAGTCTGGAGTAGACGAGGGAGTCAGGGGGAAAGAAGGAGTGGCTATTATTGTGAAGGAGGAGTTGAGAGAGTTTATAAAAGAGTGGAAAGAGGTGTCATCAAGGCTAATGTGGGTGAGAATGCGGTTTAAGGGTGAAAGGTGGGTTTTTGTAAGTGCGTATGGACCAGGAAGTGAAAGAGAGTTAGACGAGGTAGAGGGTTTCTGGGAGGATTTGAGAGATTGTCTACAAGGGTTTGATGAAAATGAAAATGTTATAGTTTTAGGGGACCTAAATGCTAGGGTAGGAACTGAGCCTGTTGAGGGAGTCATCGGTAGTTTTGGTGTGGATGGTGTAAACGAGAGTGGAGAAAGACTGAAAAATGTATGTGAAGAGTGTAGATTGAGTGTAGGTAATACGTTCTTCAAAAAAAGGCGTATACACAAGTACACCTGGCATAGACTTGTGAAGGGAGAGATTGTAGAGAGGGCATTGATGGATTATGTGCTGGTGACAAGGGAAAGATTGTGTAGACTGCTGGATGTGAATGTGATGAGAGGTGAGGCAGAGGGTATGTCAGATCATTACCTGGTGGAGGGAAAGCTAAGAGTTAAGAGTTACAGGAGAATAAGAGACAAGCGTGAAGTAAGAGAGGTAATAAAAGTTAGTGAGTTAGAGAAGAGTGAAAAAGAGAGGGAGTACAAGGAAAGACTAAATGAAAAGTGGGTGGAAGTGAGAGAGATGGAAGAGAGAAGTAGATATTGAATGGCAACAGTTTAAGGAAGGAGTGAAAGCAAGTGCAGAGGTAGTATGCGGCAAAAGGAAAGTAGGAGGCAGAGGTATCAGGAAAGGAAGCGAGTGGTGGAATGATACGGTGAGAAAGACAGTTGAGGAGAAGAGACAGTGTTTTGAGTGGGTTTTACAGGATGGTAGTGTTGAGGTATGGGAGAGGTACAAGGAGAAAAGGAGAGAGGCAAAACGGAAAATTAAAGAAGCGAAAAAAGATGAAAACGAAAGGTGGGGTCGAAGGCTGAGTGATAATTTTGAAGAACGAAAGAAGATGTTCTGGAAGGAGGTAAATAAAGTAAGGAAAGGAGGACTAAAGAGGGAAGAGTCAGTGAAAGATGAAAATGGAGAATTACTAGTGGAACCAGTTGAAGTGAGGAAAAGATATGCCGAGTATTTTGAATCTTTGTTAAATACAAGAGATGGAAGAGAAGCAGTGATTGAAGCAGAGGTGGATGGAGATAGGTTACCCAGGCCACCCAGGTGGTAGGGAATGAATGAAAAAATTGAGGAAAATGAGGTGAAAGAAGCAGTGAAACAAATGAGAGCGGGAAAAACAGAAGATTTGGATGGTATTGCTGTGGAGTGTATAAAGAAGGGTGGAGATGTGATAATAGATTGGTTGGTGAGACTTTTCAATGTGTGCTTTGCTGTGTCAATGGTACCAATAGGCTGGAAGAGTGCATGTATTGTGCCGTTGTACAAGGGGAAGGGAGATCGGCAGGAGTGTTCAAGTTATAGAGGTATTAATTTATTGTCAGTGGTTGGAAAGCTGTATGGCAGGGTGTTGATAGAGAGGATAATAAAGTGTACGGAAGTTGCAATAGGAGAAGAACTGTGTGGTTTTAGGAGGGGAAGAGGGTGCGTGGATCAGATGTTTGCAGTAAGACAGTTATGCGAGAAGTATTTAGAGAAGCATAAGGAGATATTTTGGGCTTTTATGGACTTGGGAAAAGCGTATAATCGTGTGGACCGTGAAGCAATGTGGAAGGTGTTAAGGATTTATGAAATAGGAGGAAATTTGTTAGAAGCAGTTAAGAGTTTTTATGAAGGGAGCAGAGCATGTGTGAGAGTAGGATATGGTGAGTTGAGTGAATGGTTTGAGGTAAAGGTAGGTTTGTGACAGGGTTGTGTAATGTCACCATGGCTGTTTAATATATTTATGGATGGTGTGGTGAGGGAGGTGAACAGGAGAACTATGGGAAGAGGATTGAGTTTAGTAGGAAAGAATGGTAGAGATTGGGAGTTGAATCAGTTGCTGTTCGCTGATGACACAGCATTGGTGGCGGATTCTGATGAGAAACTGCAGAGGGTAGTCAAAGAGTTTGGGGTGGTTTGTGGAAGAAGGAAACTGAAGGTGAACGTCAATAAAAGTAAAGTAATGGTGTGTAATAGGGGAGAGCATAGGGTGAATCTAGATGTGAGGCTGGATGGGGAAATATTGGAACAATTAGAGTGTTTTAAATATCTAGGAGGAACGATAAGCAGGAGTGGAGGTATGGAATTGGAGGTAAAACAGAGAGTGTGTGAAGGAAGGAAGGTTTTCGGAGCAATGGGAAGTATGTGGAGGTGTAAGGGGAGGTGTGGTGGAGTGGTCATGCCACTGGATTGGTAATCCAATGGACCCGGGTTCAAATCCCGATATGTCAATGGGAAGATATTATTGGGATTGAATTTGTGCTGTACCTAGTATCAGTGCATTACCACAAAGCCCACCGAAATGCCAAAAAAATACCCTCATTGTTCCCTGATTAAATAACACTGTATGAATATTCCCATATTCAAAATATGTTACAGGGGGACAATGCCTAGTGAGTTCACTGCTCAATAGGTGGCGTTCTGTGAGTGAGGGTCTGAGTCTGGAGGGTGAGACGGTGAAGCACTTGAGCGAAGCAACCAGCAGCTTCAGAGATGGAGCTGCTTCGTGCCATGATGGATGCTTCACATGTCTCACTCCCCAGACTGGAACAAGACCTCACGGGCTTCACCGTGTTGAGCGGTCGAATGTACAGGCTCTCAGCCTATGCCCGAGAGGGAGTAGTTGGAATATAGAAAAAAAAAAAAAAAAAAAAAAAAATGTGGAAGACGAGAAATCTCTGAGTGAAAGTAAAAAGTGCACTGTATCAAGGAATTGTTGTGCCAACAGTGATGTATGGGGCTGAGACATGGGCTCTGAAGAAAAAGGAGAAAAGAGGGATGGATGTGATGGAGATGAGCTGCTTGAGGAGTATGTGTGGAGTTACTCGTAGAGACAGATTGAGGAATGAAGAGATACGTAGGAGAGTGGGGCAGCAGGAACATTTGTCAGCCAGAGTGAACAGAAGGGTGTTGAGCTGGTATGGTCATGTTGAACGAATGGGAGATGAAAGGCTTACAAAGAGAATATGTGAGTCAGGTACAAGGGGAGATAGAAGGGCAGGAAAACCCCCATTGAGATGGAGAGACTGTGTAAGAAAGGCTTTGGATGATAGAGGAATGACTATAGATCAGGCAGGGGAAGTGGTGGTGGACAGGAGTGAATGGAGAATGCTTGTGAATAGTTGAATGAACACGTGCTCATTTGGAGTAAGGGGTCGGGCGCAAGTTGGACTGGGTAATAGTCCATCAGGCGCCTGGCCCGGGGAGACGATTAATATGAAGGGTGCGCCTGGAAGTGTGGTTGGAGGGCTTGTGGCTTTGGCTCCGCTGCATGTTTGCCTGCCGAGATCGGAACCTCTCCAGGTGGTCGGGGGCCGGGGGAGTGCTGGAGCGACCTTGGTGACCCTGGTCTCTGGGTCTTCTCCTGGGTGACCTGGATGTGTGTGAGTTTGTGCTTTTTGTCTGTGTTTATTTGTTGTTTTATGTTGTTTTTGTGTTTTCCCTGTTCTAGCTCTGTCTTGAGTCGTCTACCCCCAAAATGGGGATTGGGCCTGAGCATATAGATAGATAGATAGATATAAGAGAGGGAAAGACAAATGGCTTTGTTGATGGAGGTGATGGTTTGATAAAGTGATGAGAGTGATGACAGAGGAGAGCTATGGTAACGGTAGTACGGGAGTAAAGCACGTAAACAAATTAGTCCCACCTCTACTCTGTGGAACTCTCCAACCCAAGAGTGAAACTACACTCCCAATAATTATTCTATTCATTAGCTGAGCTCTGGAACTTTATCTCATCCTATGACTTAAATTGCATTAATTAACCCCGTGTGTCCAGACATTTTGGCTCGATCATTCCTTAATTTTGGCCC
>JBAKBP010011875.1:0-70251 GCA_037953745.1 Lithodes maja
CAAGATGTTGTAAAGCGAGATGTCGACGTTGAGATGGGGCTTGGGCATCAAGTTGATCTGCTAAGTGAAAGCAAACTGTAGGGTGTTTTAGGGTCCACGGAGTGATGTGACTAGGAGGGGGAGTTATGGGAGGAACGGTGATACTGTAAGTGGAGAGCAATTGGCGAGACAATAGCGGGAATGGCACTGGAATGGTTGAACGATAGTTATCTGTGGAATGGAATAGTTCTAGTAGAGTTGGGTCATGACAGAGGCGAACAGCCGTACGCATGAGGACTAATCGACGGTGGTAGGCTAGAGGTAAGGTCCCAGCCTCACATAGGATATTGGAGACACGAGAGGAACGGAATGCCCCCGAGCTAATGCGGATGCCCAAATGGTGTACGCTGTCGAGGGTTCCTAATGTGGAAGCAGAGGCCGTGCCATAGACAGGGCTACCATAATCTAGGGCTGAGAGGATGGTAGCTCTGTAGAACAGTAAAAGCGTAGCGCGATCTGCGCCCCAATGGACTCGTGCGACTGTTTTCAGAACATTCATTCTCTGGAGGCAACGTGCCTTTAAGCAGGCAATGTGACTCTTCCAATTGAGGTGAGTATCAAAGATTAAACCAAGGAACCTGGTATGTGGAAGGATCTGAATATTAGAATGTCCCATGGTGAGAGTAATGGACTGGTTACGTAAATGTCGAACATTTCTATAGAATACAACGGCGTTAGTCTTTTCAGCAGAAAATTGAAAACCAGCAGTGGATGCCCAAGAGTGGATGGATGTTAGAGCAATGTTGAGACGCCGTTGTATGTGAGTCAGACTGGGAGAAGTATAATATATTGCGAAGTCGTCCACATACAAGCTATACGATATTTCAGGTGGGAGGCTGCGTATGACACTATTGATCGCCATAATAAAGAGTAAGCTGCTAAGGGCACATCCTTGTGGTATTCCATTAAGTTGTGACATAATGTCCGATAGGAGACCATTATTTTTGACCTGGAATGTACGGTTAGAGAGAAAATTATGTAAAAAGCAGGGAAGAGGACCCCGCATGCCAGAATCATGTAAAATTTTTAAAATCCTGTGTCTCCATGTTGTGTCATAAGCCTTAGCAATGTCAAAAAATATTGCCACTGTGGGTTGGTTCTTGGAGAACCCATCACGTATTTGGTGTTCAAGGCGAATAAGTGAGTGCAGCGTAGAACGGCCAGGGCGGGAACCATTCTGATATGGGGTCTATCCCTCCATGTAATTCCGCACGCACTCCTTAAGTAATTCATTTCCACTGCTCTCACTCTTGGTCTGAGTCTCTCAACCAACGTCCATGCTTCGCTTCCGTAAGTCAGTGTCGGGATTACCACACTGTCATGCAAGGACTTCTTCACTTCCATACTGACCACCCTATTTCTTGTTACTGCTTTTAGCGTTCCTACAACCCTCTTCCCCTGTTGTACCCTCTCCCGCACCTCTTCATCCATAGTCCCATCTATACTCAACACACTGCCCAGATACTTAAAAGAGTTGACGATCTCCATAGCCTGACCGTTCAGCTTCACCTCACACTCTGTGACTTCACCCCTTTCGAAGACCATAACCTTGCTCTTCCCCGTATTTACCTTCAAATTCCGTTTTTCGCACACTGTTCCAAACTCATTTACCAGACCCTGCAACTCCCATTCATTATCACTCATCAGAACTGTATCATCCGCAAACAGCAGTATAGGTAGCTTCCACTCAATTCCCTCCCTTTTCAGCGATACACCAACATCCACTGCTCTTGATAGTATTTCTTTCATAACTCCATCCATATATACAGTAAACAACCACGGGGACATCACACACCCCTGTTTCAAACCAACATTCAGGTCAAAGAACTCGCTCTGCTCACTCTCCACACGTACTGCCGCCTTTGCACCCTCATACATGCTCTTCACTGCTTTCAGCAACTTGCCCTCTACCCCGTATATTCTAAGTACTTTCCACAAACCTTCTCTATCCACTCTGTCATAGGCCTTCTCCAAGTCCATAAAGGCAACATACACCTTTTGTTTCTTCTCCAGATACTTCTCCACAACACAATTCAGGGTAAAAATCTGATCTACACATCCTCTTCCCTTCCTAAAGCCTCCCTGCTCGTCGCCTATCCATTTCTCCGTTCTCACTCTCACTCTCTCAATCACTACCCTACTGGTATCTATCACCTGTATAAATATGAAAATGATCGGACCATTTTGAAAAACATGGCGGACGGTCCCCTTAACCCTTCAACCCCGGGTGGTACACGTGTGTACCATTATGTTTTGACCCGAGGAACCCGGGTGGTACAACATTGTACCATTGCTTGCGTATGTGCTTTCGAATGGCGCGCGTAAACATTTCGTTCCGTGGTCGCTAGGTGACGCCACCAGACACCATGTACGCCACCAAAACAGTCTCTACCCTGCCGCCAACATGGATCTATCTATCTATCTATTGCCCGACGCCGTGATCCCCGAAGGGGTGGCCACGAACGAACCGCCCCCATGCACCTCTGTCCCCAGTCAGTCGACGCCCCTCCTCCCAACCAGCACCGCCTTCGTTCATGTAGTTCCTCACTCCATCCTTCCACCTCATATTCGGTCTACCTCTCCCCCTCTACCTCGCTCTCGTACACCCTCTTAGTCATTCTCTCGCTTTCCATACGTTCCATATGGCCGAACCATCTCAAGTTGTTCCTTTTCACACTTTCCAGCACATCTACCTCCACACCACACCTCCTTCTTACTTCCTCATTAGTCTGTCTATCCCTCCATGTAACTCCGCACGCACTCCTTAAGTAATTCATTTCCACTGCCCTCACTCTTGGTCTGAGTCTCTCAACCAACGTCCATGCTTCGCTTCCGTAAGTCAGTGTCGGGATTACCACACTGTCATGCAAGGACTTCTTCACTTCCATACTGACCACCCTATTTCTTGTTACTGCTTTTAGCGTTCCTACAACCCTCTTCCCCTGTTGTACCCTCTCCCGCACCTCTTCATCCATAGTCCCATCTTTACTCAACACACTGCCCAGATACTTAAAAGAGTTGACGATCTCCATAGCCTGACCGTTCAGCTTCACCTCACACTCTGTGACTTCACCCCTTTCGAAGACCATAACCTTGCTCTTCCCCGTATTTACCTTCAAATTCCGTTTTTCGCACACTGTTCCAAACTCATTTACCAGACCCTGCAACTCCCATTCATTATCACTCATCAGAACTGTATCATCCGCAAACAGCAGTATAGGTAGCTTCCACTCAATTCCCTCCCTTTTCAGCGATACACCAACATCCACTGCTCTTGATAGTATTTCTTTCATAACTCCATCCATATATACAGTAAACAACCACGGGGACATCACACACCCCTGTTTCAAACCAACATTCAGGTCAAAGAACTCGCTCTGCTCACTCTCCACACGTACTGCCGCCTTTGCACCCTCATACATGCTCTTCACTGCTTTCAGCAACTTGCCCTCTACTCCGTATATTCTAAGTACTTTCCACAAACCTTCTCTATCCACTCTGTCATAGGCCTTCTCCAAGTCCATAAAGGCAACATACACCTTTTGTTTCTTCTCCAGATACTTCTCCACAACACAATTCAGGGTAAAAATCTGATCTACACATCCTCTTCCCTTCCTAAAACCTCCCTGCTCGTCGCCTATCCATTTCTCCGTTCTCACTCTCACTCTCTCAATCACTACCCTACTGTATACCTTCCCTACTACGCTTAGAAGACATATTCCTCGGTGGTTACCACACACTCCTCTTTCCCCTTTGCCCTTATATAGGGGGACTATTATGCCAGTCTTCCAGTCATCAGTCATGGATACTAGCCCAAAAAGTGATTCCCCTGTGTCCAATTCCATGCTCCCTTCGACGCCTGCCCAGGTTCGTCGCGCCCTAACGCAAAGGCACGTACAAGATGCGTTGACTCCCGGAGGTATTGAAATAGCTTTGAGGAGTTATGAACGTGGTGAAGGACAAAATAGTGTTGATGACTTGGGCAGTGATAGCTCCGAGTCTTATCAGTCGCACTAGTGAAGATTTAGACGATCTAGACGAAATTCATCAAAGAGACGCGCAATTTGTTGGATTTGAGCATGACGATGAAAGTGATGATAGTACTGAACGTGATATAGTTGTGCAAGGTGATGAGAGTGTAGTGAGAGTGAGCGAATGGGACAGCACTAGGTCGACTGCCAAGTTTAGGTTGAGTGACACGACACCTAGCCCTTCGCCAGCTAAATCCCCATTCAAGATACGTTTTTATAAGAAGCAAGTTCTTGAAAAGGCGGCCGTGGCAGCCAGGAAAGAGGCCCTAAAACTTGGTGAGGGAGCAGTGCGTGAGGGTGCCAGTGAGCGTGAGGGTGAGGTTGACCCGCCATTGTCTTCCTTATCTACCCACGCCACCCAAGTTGCCCCAGGCGCCCGCCATTCTTCCCCACCACCACCAGCACTGCCTAGGGTTGAGGACCCCCCACTTTCGGCCTATTTACCCCCTATTTCCCCCGAGAGGAGACATACTACTACAGAAAAGGGAAAAGGGAGAAAATATGTGAAAAAAGGAGCTACAAGTAGGCGCTCTTTGTTCGAGGCTCCCGCGGCTTCCACCCCTGCCGGTCCCAGCCATACGCCCCCGCAACTTTCCCCAGGGTCCACCCCACCTCTCCAGCCTACAACAGAGGTTCCTGACGATGTATTTGACCTCGCATCCATACCTGCACCTACAGACACTGAACCAGTGCTGTCTACGACTCGTCGTAGGCTCTGACGGCTCTGACGACAACGACGATGACTTTATGGACATCGACGACCCTCAACCCAGACGCTTGGCCCAGGGCCGTCGTGCTCCTGGCCGTCCTGGCCGCTGGGCTGGGCCTGGGCGCCGTCGCGCTCCTGGCCGCCCTAGGGTGCGCGCCGCCAAAGTTCGTGGGCGTGCTGCCCCAGCTGCATCTCCTCGTCAGCGTCGCCAGCAGGACCCATTTTATATTTTCAACTGGCAGGATGTGGCTGCTGATGAAGTGAATGACCCTGATGTAACCCCTTTTGATGAGGTACAGGAGGGTTCAGTTGTTACCCCAAGTTTTCCCGCAGGCCCCAATGCTCCACCACATGAGCTTTTTGAGGCATTTTTTGATAAGGAGGTTACTGAGTTTGTCATAGAGGAGACAAACAAGCACCACCAAATCCAGGTGAACTTTTTTGGCAAGGTGACCAAGGGCCACATGAAGCGGTGGACCCCAGTGACTCATCCCGAGTTCATGGTGTTCCTGGCAATCACCATGCTAATGCCTCATGTAAAGAAGCACAGGTTGGCTGACTATTGGATCACCAAAGATCTAATATCCACCCCTGCCTTCGGGAAATACATCTCTCGGGACCGGTACCTCGACATCCTCGGAGCGCTCCATCTTGTCAACAACACCGACATGCATCTCCCTGACAAGCTGTGGAAGATTAGGACGTTGTACGAGATGATGCGAGAACATTTCACGTCATACTTCACGCCCTTCTGCAACGTCTGTATTGACGAGTCTCTTGTGCTGTTCCGGGGAAAGCTGAGCTTCAGGCAGTACATCCCCTCAAAGAGACATCGCTTTGGTATAAAGTTCTTTGTGCTGTGCGATTGCCAAACTGGCTATGTCCTGGACTTCCTGGTCTACAGCGGGAAGGAAGGGGACGTGGAAATAGACCCCCTCATTGGCTTTGGCGGAGCAGTGGTTCAAGCCATGATGAACCGGTACTTCCAGAAGAATCACGTCCTCTACACGGACAACTACTACACGTCCCCCACTCTCTCAAAGTACCTCCATCAGCGCAAGATGGGGACTGTAGGCACAGTTAGAGCGAAAAGGAAGGGCATGCCAACTTTCCCTCCTAAAACCAAGAAAGGCGATGTCTTCAAGAAGAAGTCGGGACCCATTCTGGCTATCCACTGGCACGACCAGCGGAAGGTCAACCTCCTGAGCACCGTCCACAAGGGGGAAATGGTTGAGACTGGCAAGGTGGATCGCCGCACCCAAGTCAGGGTGACCAAGCCCGATGCTGTAATGGACTACAACATAAATATGAGGCTGGTGGACAAGTCCGACATGCAGATAGGCTTCATCGACTGTCTGCGTACCTCGTGCAGATGGTACAAAAAGTTCTTTCTGCACATGGTGGACATGTCAATGCTGAATGCCTACAATATCTACAGGCTTCGGAATCCGCGCACACCCAGGAAGTTCAGTAGCCTGCGGAGGTTCCAAAAACAGGTGTTGGTGGAGCTCCTGGACAGGTATGCTACGCCACAGAGGGCAGTGGCACAACCTGGGCGCCCCGTTCAGGACCGCATGCAGTGTGCACAGTATCTAAATGTGCACAAGCTCGGTTACCTGCCTCTGGAACGAGATGGAGTCACCATTAGCAGAAGGCGGTGCCATGTCTGCTGGAACAGCTAGGTGAGGCCGAGGAAGCAGAAAAAGACCACCATGCAGTGTGTGGAGTGCCAGGTGTCACTATGTGCTATACCGTGCTTTGCTGAGTACCACACCAAGCAGGAGTACTAACTAATAATCATAGTGAAAGTACCAAAGACTGACAATATGTATGTATATAGGCAACAAGTGGAAATAAAACAATGTATTGTGATAAAAAAGTCATGTATTATGAAAACATATATAAATAAGTGAAAAAAAGACACAATAAATTGTATATAAAACGTTTACAAAGCATATAACTAAGTGAAAGTGACACATGACATAATACTAGATGGCCAAAGTATAATAAACACCTGTGATAACGAATAATCAGTGCCTAATATAACAATAACCTACCTCAATTACTAATAAAATGTACCGTATCAAGTGAAAATGAGCATTATCAGTGACAGTGACACTCTCTCAAGCATATTTACCAAAGTGAAAGTGACACACAAACTAATATTAGATGGCCAAAGTATAATAAACACCTGTGATAACGAATAATCAGTGCCTAATATAACAATAACCTACCTCAATTACTAATAAAATGTACCGTATCAAGTGAAAATGAGCATTATCAGTGACAGTGACACTCTCTCAAGCATATTTACCAAAGTGAAAGTGACACACGAAGTAATATTAGATGGCCAAAGTATAATAAACACCTGTGATAACGAATAATCACTGCCTAATATAACAATAACCTACCTCAATTACTAATAAAATGTACCGTATCAAGTGAAAATGAGCATTATCAGTGACAGTGACACTCTCTCAAGCATATTTACCAAAGTGAAAGTGACACACAAAGTAATATTAGATGGCCAAAGTATAATAAACACCTGTGATAACGAATAATCACTGCCTAATATAACAATAACCTACCTCAATTACTAATAAAATGTACCGTATCAAGTGAAAATGAGCATTATCATGACAGTGTGGTAATCCCGACACTGACTTACGGAAGCGAAGCATGGACGTTGGTTGAGAGACTCAGACCAAGAGTGAGAGCAGTGGAAATGAATTACTTAAGGAGTGCGTGCGGAATTACATGGAGGGATAGA
The DNA here is from genome assembly GCA_037953745.1 of Lithodes maja. Taxonomy (NCBI): domain Eukaryota; kingdom Metazoa; phylum Arthropoda; class Malacostraca; order Decapoda; family Lithodidae; genus Lithodes; species Lithodes maja. The sequence continues at coordinate 7,550 of JBAKBP010011875.1, forward strand.
CAGACTAATGAGGAAGTAAGAAGGAGGTGTGGTGTGGAGGTAGATGTGCTGGAAAGTGTGAAAAGGAACAACTTGAGATGGTTCGGCCATATGGAACGTATGGAAAGCGAGAGAATGACTAAGAGGGTGTACGAGAGCGAGGTGGAGGGACAGAGGGGGAGAGGTAGACCGAATATGAGGTGGAAGGATGGAGTGAGGAACTACATGAATGAAGGCGGTGCTGGTTGGGGGGAGGGGCGTCGACTGACTGGGGACAGAGGTGCATGGGGGCGGTTCGTTCGTGGCCACCCCTTCGGGGATCACGGCGTCAGGCAATAGATAGATAGACAGTGACAGTGACACTCTCTCAAGCATATTTACCAAAGTGAAAGTGACACACAAACTAATATTAGATGGCCAAAGTATAATAAACACCTGTGATAACGAATAATCAGTGCGTAATATAACAATAACCAGCCTCAATTACTCATAAAAACTACGGTATTGAGTGAAAATGTGAAATATTAGTGACAATGATAGCCTAATACACATATTTTATATAATTGGACTCCAAATAACTATAATAACATCACTATCAATAAATAAAATCGCCTCCGGGAGGTAAAAAGTCTGGCGCGACGAGTGGCTAAGTGCGCAGTAGGTTAGCCAAGCCGGGGCCTGGGCCAAGGCGACGCATCCGAACGCGGGAAGATTTTCCCGCATAAAAATCACTCCACTTCCCGCGCTCGCCATTATGCAATCACTTGGGCTAGAGACCTCTACTCAACGGCATTCTACACATGAAGGTTTGTGCAACATTTTTCTTTTTTTTTTATAACTTTGTGTCATGTATTTCAGGAGTAACAGGTGAATCAACATGGACCAAAATTCCTCAAAACAGTCACAGAGTACAGTCACAATCTACCCTAGCCGGGGTTGGAGGGTTAATTAGTGCCCACAAATTCGCGGAAGGGGGCCGGTACCACCTTAGGCGCGAATACTGGGAGTGCACTGTATACAGTTGGTCCTTCGGTAACACGGCCAATGTGTTCTGGTTACCTCCCGTGTTAGCAAAATCAGCGTTACCGAACCCATATGTTTACATGTTAACCCTCCAGCCCCGGCTATTATATTTATAATTTCCCCGAGACCCTGGGGTTTTGGCCGAAAAACGTCTACGCCTATGCTACCGTATTATTGTTATTTTGACTGCTTCCGCATTCCCGCGCATCCCCAAGCGTAGATGTGTTTCGTACCTGTAGAATGGTGTTAAGTAGAGCTCTCTTAGTCAACTGGTTCAGTTGTGATGATGATTTCATTGGAGATAACTTTATGGCAAAAACAGCCACTTTACACTACTTTTCGATACTTAACAATAACATACAGGCACACACGAACAAGCGACGCACTCCTTCTTGTGGCCTGAGATGAGGGGCGTCGGTCCAGCCGGCTGTTGTTTACATGCGTCGGACGGACGCCTCGCACACCAAGCTCACAGGCTTTCAAGCACTGGGTGCCTCAGAGCCCTTCCGGGTCTGATGGGTTAAAGGTACCTTGGTGTTCTGGGCATTTCCACAAAGTCCACTTTTTCTCCATACAAGCCTATGTTATAATAATTAAATCAATTATAAAGGTTATTTGACATGTGCAATGAGTTGATTTGCCCATTGCAACAACTCTTACCTCTGAATAAATATTTCGTTTAGGCTAGGCAGCTATGCTAAGGAGAGAGAGTCACACCAGTAGCCGACATTTTTCGATCGAAGCTATGAAATCCCACCATCATAATTCTCACCTCACACAATAACTACACAATGTAGGGTGTTCTAGTCTTCACCCAACGCACTGCAACAACCATATCTTCATCTGGTATGTATAAACACTTGGTTAGGCCATTTATTTGCAGAGATATGAGCATCGGTAAATTACGAAAATCGTACCTTCGGAATTCCCGCATAACTCGCCGTCTTATTAATTCTCACCTCACACAATAACTACACAATGTAGGGTGTTCTAGTCTTCACTCAACGCACAACAACGATCATATCTACCTCTGGTAGGCATAAACACTTGGTTAGGCCATTTATTTGCAGAGATATGAGCATCGGTAAATTACGAAAGTCGTGAGTAAAGATTCAGCGACCGAGATAGCCTAGCCATGTTTTCCACACAATGACAACACACACACTCACTCGACAGCCAAACAATAACATAAGTGTGTTTCGGTAATTATTCTCACCTCACACATTAACTACACAATGTGGAGTGTTCTAGTCTTCACCCAATGCACGGGAACGATCATATCTACCTCTGGTAGGCATAAACACTTGGTTAGGCCATATATTTGCAGAGATATGAGCTACGAAAGTCGGGAGTAAAGGTTCGGCGCCCAGCTGGTCCCCGCGCCAGTGTAAGTATTGACCGTGTTAGCAACATTTTGGATATTTGGGGTGTACCGCGTGCCACCAAAACCGCGTTTCCAAAACACGCGTTACTGGAGGACCAACTGTATACCGGTATATATACAGTATATATATATTTTTCTTTTATGCGAGTGAGGGAGATAAAAGGCAGAAGTGCCTGTAGCGAGTACCTCCCCCGAGTTGAAAGAGTGACAGGGTCAAAATGCCTCGACACACGGGAGTTTGAAGCAATTTAAGTCATAGGAGGAGGGAAAGACTGATTCTGTGAGAGTTCCAGAGCTCAGCTGTTGCACAGAGTAGGGGTGGGATTGTGTTGCAAGATGGGTACCATGTACCCTACATAGAGGAGGTGGTATGCACTGGGAGAGCTCTGAGTAGCACTGATTATTGTAGTAGCGATAGAATAGCGAGAGATGCAACATTGCGGCGAAGAGAGAGAGATTGCAGAGTTGGTGAGTGGACGGAAATTAATGATACGAAAGGCTTTCCTTTCTACTCTGTCTAAAAGTGCGGTGTGAGAGGATCCTCCCCACACATGTGAACAATACTTAATACAAGGATGCACTGTGCCCCTGTACAGAACAAGAAGCTGTGCAGAGGTAAAGAACCCCTTGAGGCGGTTGAGCATACCCAGCTTCTGGGAGGCTGCCTTAGCAAGACTGGTAAAATGGTCCTTCCAAGTGAGAGCAGAAGAAAAAGAGACACCAAGATAATGTTCCCGTCTATTTTAACTGCCGCGGGATGACTTATTGTCATCCTCATATATATTGCCAGCAAGGGGCCAATAACAGATAAAATAGCCAACAAAATAGACGAGAACGTAACCCACGAGCGCACGACGTCATGTAACCATGACAACCGTACGGCCGGATACTACATCCTTCCCAAAATCTCCATTTCATGAGTAGGCATTGCCTATTACTAGCCTAATGCATAACCATGTTCTATTTTGGACAGCCATTGGGAGGCCCTTAACTGTTCTAAATAGATGATGATTTCAATAGGTCATTGGGGGGGGGGGGACTGAGTGAATCCATTGTGGGGGGGGGGGGGGGGGGGGGGCCCCTCAAACCCATTGTGAATACCATGACCAAGCTATTGGGCCATAAAGATTATTTACCCATTGCCCCTTATCTGAGACAACTATTTTTCAAAATTACGGTTTCTTGACTGAGTTGACTCTGAACGTAGGCCAAATCCAAGGCAATTTTTTTTTTTTTTTTTTTTTTTTGCTCTGAATTTGACCAAAATTCGAGCAAACTTTTTTTATTTTTTACAATTTTATTTTATTTATTTTTTACTCTGAAAATTGATCAAACCTGAGCCAACTTTTTTTTTACAGTTTTGAATTTTTTTGTACACTGAAAAATGGCCAAATTCTAGCCCACTTTTGCTGAAACTTGGCTTGATTTTCACATTTGAGTTTGTTTTATTTTTCTATAATACCGTATATTTTCAGAGTTATTTTAATATACGCTTATTTTTTCCCCCAACCAGCCAAAACCCTGCATTCCTTTTAAGATAAATTTAAGGCTCGCCGCCATATAAATAATTTATTAGGGACAATGCGGGTCTATGGAATCCTTATATAGTACTGTACTGTACTCATGTAAAATTCACTGTAGTCTATAGGAGAATAATTTTGATCACATTTATAATACCAGATATATACTGTATAGATGACAAATTCTCATTGACTCATTTTGTGATAGAGTGGTAAATGAGTGGAACGCACTGCCCCAGTATGTAGTCGATTCCGAATCAATAAGGGAGTTTGAAAGTAATCTTGATAAAGCATGGGGAAGACAAGATTTGAAGTTTGATTATAAAACAAAAATACAGAATAGTAAAAATGTTGCGTCTGCTACCGCCGCCGCCAACACCGTGAACGACCGCAGCAGTGCAAGTACTGGTATTGAGCTGGATACACAGGCCTAGTTTGCCTTTTTCCAGAGGATCTACTGTAAGAATACTGTAACAATTCAATAAGTCATGGGTTTGTCCCGCAGCCCTCCCCTCAACCGATCTTGTTATTCTTGTATCCCACGTTGGAATTATAACTAAAACCATGGAATCACTCATTTCTCAAAGTCTGGTGGAAACAACATGAAAAATATATAAGGATGCGAGCCTTTTCCCTATAATGCTTTGGCTTCGGTTAACAAGTTAACTAGAACTGATTCAGGTGTACTGGTGGTACGACTTCCATCCAAGAAAGCCAAAGAAGATGCAGAAAGGGCCATCAATCAGTGTTTGGGGGTGGACAGTGCCTTCAGTGTCTCCGAACCAAAGAAGATGATGCCAAAAATGACTCTGGTAGGCATTACTAATGACGCTGAGGATAATGAGATCATTCCCAGCATCCTCAACAAGAACCCAAGAATAAAGTCCCTGGTCGACGATGGCTTAGCTATGAATTTGCTATTCACTAAGCAAAAGAGTGATGCACACACTAAGACTGCGGTAGTAAAAATGTCACCTGAAATACGCTCTTCCATTGTGGATGATGGCAATTCTGTGTATGTTGGACTTGTGAGATGTCGTGCATACGATCGCTTCTGGGTAACACAATGTTACCATTGCCAGGGCTTTGGTCATACCAGTGACAGGTGTTATCAGAAAAATGAGGATCCAAAATGCAACTTCTGTGCCGGTACTCATAACTCAAAAGACTGCACCAACAAGACTTCCCCCAAATGTATAAATTGTGTGAGCTCCACATCAGTTACGGAGCCGCCAAATCATTTCGCCTCAAGTAGAAATTGTCCTTTAATGACAGCTCAGAGAAATAAAGTTATTGAGAACACCAATTTTGTAGGTTCAAAAAAATGAAAAATGCACATGGGAGCCGGTTGAAACTGGGTCTGTTGAATGTTCGTTCCTTGCGTAACAAAATGGATCATATTTGCGAGATCTTGGATGAACGTAACCTTGATGTATTATGTCTCACTGAGACCTGGTTGTTCGAGTCAGATCTGAATATTATCCAGGCGGCATTGCCTAAAACCCATTCCATGATAAATGTTCCTTGGCCTAGGGGAGATCATCCGGGTGGTGGAGTGGCAGTTGTCTACTCCACATCTCTGGTGAATATCTTGCAAATAAGCCATAACCCAGCCCCTCTTTATTATGAACTGTTGGAAGTGGAAATAAAACTCCATCAACAAATTCTAAGAATGGCAGTTGTCTATAGGCCTGGCCATCATGGCACAGATAGGGGTTTTATGGAAGAGTTTGGGCAGTTTCTCGAGGAATTTTCTGCTAAAACCGGAAGACTTTTGATATGTGGAGATTTTAATTACTGGGTTGACAGCCCTCATCTGAAGCCATTCTCTCCTGAGTTCCTTGAGTTGACTGATCAGAACAATTTTGTAAACCATGTGTCCCACCCAACTCATATCTTAGGACACACCCTTGACTTGGTTTTCTCTCCTGTGGGTTGTGGTGGTGTTCTGGATGTTGATGTTGAGAATGCTGACCCTAATACCTCTGATCATGCTTTGATTACTTTCAGCTTTGATTTCCCTAAGCCACTCACACATGAAAAAGTAATCAGATTTAGAAATTATAAAAATGCAGACCTAAATTTGGCTAGCAGTGAAGTAAAACAGTACTTGGGAAGTATTGATACTTCCAACCTTACTTCAGATGAGCTGGTGGAGGTACATGGAAATGCACTTAAATTAGTGTTCGATCATCACTGTCCAGAAGTAGAGAAGAAAATCATAGTACGAGATGATTCGCCCTGGTATAGCACTCGAGTTAAATTTCTTAGAAGAGCGCGTAGAAGAGCTGAACGTGAATGGCGGAAAAATAAAACAGACTCTACATGGTTGCAATATCTGTCAGCCAGAAGAGCTGTGGTCCACAAAATCAAAGATGAAAAGAAAGTGTATTATCAGGGAAAAGTTGACTCGTGTGGTAACGACCAGAGGAGGTTGGCTTCAATTGTAAACAGTTTACTTGGAAAAACAAGAGTCAGCTTAAGACCTTCTGTACCCGATGCCGAGTTGGCTGCCAACTTTGTGTCATTTTTTGCTGGCAAGATAACTCGCATAAGACAGGAACTGGATGATGCTTCTGTTGGTGAAGAACTTTCAGTTGTACTCCAACCCCGACACATTCCTAATAATGTCCTCTCATCCTTTCACTCAGTAGAGGTGGTCATGATCTCGTCCTACATAAGAAACCTCAATAAAACATTTTGCCCGTTGGATCCCATAAATGTTTCCAAGCTACCAAGAGTCTATGATCACACAGTTGAGTTTATTTCCAAAATAATTAATAAGTGCTTCTCTGAAGGTAGCTTCCCACATTCTGAAAAGCATGCACTACTCCGACCTACTCTAAAGAAGCCTGGACTTGATGTTGAGAACATGTTGAACTATCGTCCTGTCTCCAACCTGTCCTTCATATCAAAGATATTAGAGCGTGCAATACTTGACCAATTACAACCACTACTTCAGCAGAATGAAACTATCCCAATTTTTCAGTCTGCTTACCGACAGCATCATTCAACTGAAACAGCATTGATTAGAGTACATAATGATCTAGTTGAGAACATTTGCAATGGTGTGGCCTCACTATTGGTCTTGCTTGATCTCTCTGCGGCTTTTGACACAGTGGATCACGAGTTGTTATTGAGTGATCTTTATGATTGTGGTGTGCGTGACTCCGCTCTCTTGCTTCTTGGGTCGTACTTGTCAGGTAGATCCCAGAGTGTGATGGTAAATCAAGTGGTCTCGGACTCGACACCCCTGCAGTATGGTGTTCCGCAGGGATCAGTTTTAGGTCCTATCCTATTTATAATTTATATTAGCAGTTTGTCTCTTCTGCTTCGTGCACATAATGTCACCTTTCACTTTTATGCAGATGACACCCAGATTTATGTGAGAATCACAAATATAGTTGATATACGGAGTAAGATGGAATTGTTGATGTCTGATATCAAGAAGCGGATGAGAGCGAGAAAACTTAAACTAAATGATGGTAAAACTGATATTCTCATCATCCGAGGAAATAGAAGAGCTGATGATATAGTAGGTGCCCTCTCCATCAATGTGGGTGGATCTCAGCTGCGACCGGCCAACTCTGTTCGAAATCTGGGTGTATATGTGAACTCCCGATTAGATTTCAAAGAGCATGTAAACCAGATAGTTAAAAGTTGTTACTTGCACATCAGAAATCTCTATTTGGTGAAGCCGTTTATAACCAGACGTTGCCTCCTGACGTTGGTTCACTCATTGGTCTTCTCTCGTGTTGATTATTGCAATGCCCTGTTGGTGGGTCTTCCAAATTATATTTTGAAGAAAGTTCAGTCTGTTCTTAACAGGGCCGCAAGACTAATTTTTGGTGTTCCACCTAGAACTCCTACTACATCTCTTCACATAGAACTGCACTGGCTGCCAGTAAGAGCAAGAATAGAATTTAAGTTGTGTTTGGTGACTTTTAAGGTTCTCAAATTTGGTGAGCCTAGGTACCTTGCGGAGCTGCTCAGGCGCCCACCGGCACACCATGGTGTAGTTGTGCGTCATGACAATGACCCTTTTCGTCTTGATGAACCAAGGGCTTTCCAGCAGTCTTCTTTCTTTGAGAGGTCATTCTCCTACATGGTTCCGAGGTTGTATAACAGGTTGCCGCTGTCCATGAGACAACTGAGTTCTGTTGAATGCTTCAAGAGACAACTTAAGACTTTTCTCTTTGAGAGAAGCTATGATCTTGAGAGAGGTGTCATGACAGATGGCTATAGAGTTAAGGCTATTTTGCCACTGCTAGTGATTGTTAAATGTGTGTTGTATATAAGCCTTCTTTTGATGCATTGATTTTTGTTCTTTTTTCTTTCTCTTTTCGAGCGCTAGTGAATTCTTCGGAAAAATTGGCGCTTATGAGAAATAAGTAACATGCTTATTATTATTATTATTAATGTACAGTACCAAGATAATCTTAAACAACACTATTACAGCGCTATTATAAACAATTTATTAGGGAAAATAGGGAACAATAGAATTGCCATATTTTTCTCATTATAGGCTAGAAATGTAATTATTGACAACTCGAAAATACACGATTTCACCAAAAAATAGCACCAAAAATAAACGAAGGCAAGGATGTAGTATTCGTGCGTACCACCAGCTTTGTTTACACTACGCGGACGCTCGCGATCATGTTCCCGTTTACAGTATTTTGACAGCTGTGCGATACAATACTGTAATAGGTTGAGGGGGGGGGGGGGGGGGCAACCCCCCCCCCCCCCCCCCATGACTTATTGTCATCATCATAGGCTATATATTAACAGCAGGGGGCAAATAACAGGTATAAATAGCCGTCAAAATAGACAGGAACTTAACCGCGATCGATTGACCTATGTAAACATGACGACCGTACGCCCGGCTACTACATCCTTCCCTAATCGAAGCAATCTGTCGACTTGACCTCCTTCTTCTTCTTGTTTTGTAGGATGCCACGATGCGGCATGCTTTGTCAAAAGCGTGATTCACCCAATAAATGGCGTGCACGTTACTAAAAAAAACAAAGATCCAGCTACCTGTTTTTGACCCCTTACAGATCAATATAGGGCCATAAGCTAGCCTATTATCAGGATTGTTATACCAGGTTTTTACTGGGATTGATTGGTTTAAATAGATAGGTCCTGTGTTACCACAGCAACACTGACACGCCACATCAGGAAGAGGTCCGTAAAAATAATATGTCAACAACCCAATAGCAGGACATCAGGCGGCGAACCAGAGACCTATGAACCGCGGTACTAGGGCCAGAGCGATGTCCCGCAGGGAGGTACCCTTATCTAGCATCCCCAGACAATCCAGCAGGAGCTGATGGAAGGAGTCCATCGAGGCAGCCTGAAAGGGACACCCATCCACACGGTCAGGGACGGGACGAGGCGAGGCTTTGGAGGCGTACGTAGGACGACCAGGCGAGGGATGTAGAGGAGGAGAGGGACGACGATCCATGGGATGCGGAGACTGCGGAGGGAAGAGCTCGTCCAAATCACACTGTCCCTCAACAATAACCGGGGGACGTCTGGGGTGGGGCGGTTGAAGCGGGGACTGCGCAGCATGGAATAAGACAGCCGACGGGGACTGGGGCCTGGAAGTCACCCCCAACTCCAGGCCCACCCTCTCAGGCGGGTCCTCGGCACCATCCAACTCATCATCTAAAGGGGAAAAACGGGACCCCTGAGCAGCCAGCGGACCACCCCCCAACGAGCGCCGGCCAGCCAAGGGAAATTCCTGGGGCAGAGACGGACCACGTCGCGGGTTGAGGAGGCGCAGTCGGTCGTTCATGTCCCCCAGGGTGAGGGCCCCGTCATGGTACGCCTTGTGCAGCAACCACGCCTTCTGGAGGACAGCACACTCCCCCGACGTCACCCTGTGCGGTCCCCCACAAAAGACACACTGAACCTCATTGGAGCACTTCGGTTGATCCTTAGGCGCCTCCTCATGATAGCCACTACACCTGGCACACCGAGCCCTATTCCTGCAGGACACGACACAATGAGAAAACATATGGCAGGAGTAGCACCGGAGGAGAGGGAAGGTATAACGCCCCACCCGGTAACAGACGTGGCCGTGTAGCATCCTCAGGTCCGAAGGTAGAGCAGCTCCCTCAAAACGTAACCGGCAAAAGACAGAGGGCACCAGCGACCCATCCTGCGTCCGAGTCCTCATCCGCTGCACCTCCACCAGCACCAACGGCACAGCCCCCAACACACGTAGAGACGCTAGGAGGTCCCCGTCGGCGATCTCCGGCCCAATCTTTCCATACACAAACACCCCACACGACGGAGAAGCAGACACCTTACACGACACCTCCCAGTCACCCAACTTCGTCATCTTCCCCGGCGGGGAGGAGAGCATGTCAAGGCAGCTCATGGGCAGCCCCACACACAGCGCCATTCCACCCCCAGGCACACGCACGTCACCTTCAGCCACATATTTACCAAATGGCGCCTCATTGAGAGCCCGGGTAACCTTAGGCGGACTCTTGAATACCGGACGGCGATCCTTCTCCCTGAACAAATAATATACAGTCGACGCTCGATTTAACGGACCCCGATACAACGGATTTCGGATTTAACGGACTCTGTCCGTAGCCGGACAATGGACCCAGCAACGGAGAAAGTCTGTTGCTCGAAAAAAAATTGGAGCAAAGTCCGTTGCTCTATCTATTTATCTCTCTAATGCACCTACCGAAATCCCTTATACATTAACATAACTTTGTCTTATTTGGACTTTTTGTAATCTTTGAATCATTTCTAATGTGATGGAATTGAAAAATATAATATCCTTCCAGCACATCGATAAATAATAAATAAGATAGTCAACAAAATATTTCAACTCTCCCCTCCGTGCGAGCAGAGACGGAAGATTTACGTTTGATAGATTTTTTGTTTTGTTTTTTTCACTCTCTTTCTATCTATCTATCTCTCTAATTCATCTACCTAAATCCCTTATACATTAACATAACTATGTCTTATTTGGACTTTTTGTAATCTTTGAATCATTTCTAATGTGATGGAATTGAAAAATATAATATCCTTCCAGCACACAGATAAACAATAAATAAGATAGTCAAAAAAATATTTCAACCCTCCCCTCCGTCTAGGCGCCGAGTTTCCGAGACGGGATATTTTCGTTTGATAGATTTTTGTTTTTTTTGGTTCCCACGGTATACACAAAATGATGGGGAAATATTATAACATGTTTTTAATTGACATTTGTGTCGTTTTTGCTGATTATGAGTTGGTGGAGAAAAAAAATCTTTAATTCTTTCATATCGGAAATTATTCACAGATTATATGGAGACTAAATAACATACACTTTTAAGTGTGTTCAGTAGTTTTGCATTATCAATAGGGTGTAGCACAAGGCTTATCAACATTATCACAGTAATGGGGTCGGGGTTGAGGCCGGGACGGGGAGGGGAGGGAGTAGGCATACAGAGGCGGGGATATCCTTCCTCTCTTTTTTTTTTTTTTCCCCATGTGAAATTTATCATATTAACCCTCCAGCCCCGGCTATGTATTATATATATATTCCTCGAAACCCGGGTGTTTTGGCCGAAAAACGTCTAGGCTAGGCTACCGTATATTCGTTAATCAGACTGCTTCCCGCATTCCCGCGCATCCCCAAGCGTAGCTGTGTTATTTACCTGTAGAATGGCATTAAGTAGAGCTCTCTAAGTCAACTGGTTGAGCTGTAATGATGATTTCATTGGAGATAACTTTATGGCCAAAACAGCCACTTTACACCACTTTCGATACTTAACCCTCTCACCACGGATGGCCTCTTGAACGCCCATAAAAAAGCATGTAACAGATACCCGGATGGTCTCTTAAACACCCATGACGTCACAGCCTGTGAGCTTGCTGTGCGCGGCGTCGGTCCGACGCATGTAAACAACAGCCGGCTGGACCGACGCTCCGCATCTCCGGCCACAAGAAGGAGAGCGTCGCTTGTTCTTGTGTGCCTGTATGTTGTTGTTAAGTATCGAAAAGTGGTGTAAAGTGGCTGTTTTGGCCATAAAGTTATCTCCAATGAAATCATCATCACAGCTCAACCAGTTGACTTAGAGAGCTCTACTTAATGCCATTCTACAGGTAAATAACACAGCTACGCTTGGGGATGCGCGGGAATGCGGGAAGCAGTCTGATTAACGAATATACGGTAGCCTAGCCTAGACGTTTTTCGGCCAAAACACCCGGATTTCGAGGAATATATATATATAATACATAGCCGGGGCTGGAGGGTTAACAACAACATACAGGCACACAAGAACAAGCGACGCTCTCCTTCTTGTGGCCGGAGATGCGGAGCGTCGGTCCAGCCGGCTGTTGTTTACATGCGTCGGACCGACGCCGTGCACAGCAAGCTCACAGGCTGTGACGTCATGGGTGTTTAAGGGACCATCCGGGTATCTGTTACATGCTTTTTTATGGGCGTGCAAGAGCCCATCCGTGGTGAGAGGGTTAATGACAAATAAGACCTTTATTATGTTTTCAGGGACAGTACAGCACAACGTGTCCCTCAATCACAAAAAAAAGAAAAAAAAAAAAAAAAAAAAAAATACGAAGGCAATTTTCCAGCTACGGACTTTTTCCAGCAACGGACTCGGTCTCCCCCCTATTAGTCCGTTAAATCGAGCGTCGACTGTACTATCTTGCCGACAGGACCGGGAGGTGGGCCACAGCCGTCGACATCAGCAGAGCTGCAGAGCACGTGGCCGAAGCGGGGTGATGACGCTTAGGGCCATGGCGGTCCTCCTGCTCGCCACCCGCATCGCCCTGGGAGCCCTCCAGCTGCCGGCCACGCTTCAGAGCGGCCTCGGACGAGTCCTCCATCGCCGCCACGGCGCCAGCTGGCATGGAGACGGCCGCCACCCCACCAAAATGTCGGTAGGTGAAGTCTTCCTTGTCGATCTGTCGAGGTCGCACACGCCGACGACCCCAACCCACCATGCACCACACGATAGCCCAGGCGCACAAGGGCGAAGCACAGAGTCCGCACACAATGGAAAGGCGCCACTGCGGGAGGCACGTCTATACTGCGCGACGGTCGAGATCTATCACTATCCTCTATTTACTTTCTGTCAATGTGTTAATACAAATTCGGCTTCTCCAGTTTACCCATACCATACCGTAGGATACAGTAATAAAAGCCCCTGCAGTCCCTAGTACTGTGGCAGAAATGGCAGGAAAGACCACATTTTCACCTCAAGAGATAGAGCAAGATTGGCCCAGTCACCCTTCAGCGGGTCTTATATAAGCTGAGAAGTGTTGCCAGACCGGTAGCAGTGCTCAAACAGTCATGTTACCAACTACAGGGTTGTGTAGGCAGTTACAAGGAAAGTACATTACTGACGAATATACTCGGGCCTGAGACTGTAAGGGTTAAGCAGGACCTATCTATTTAAACCAATCAATCCCAGTAAAAACCTGGTATAACAATCCTGATAATAGGCTAGCTTATGGCCCTATATTGATCTGTAAGGGGTCAAAAACAGGTAGCTGGATCTTTGTTTTTTTTAGTAACGTGCACGCCATTTATTGGGTGAATCACGCTTTTGACAAAGCATGCCGCATCGCGGCATCCTACGGGCGTCGGGCGTCGGTCCAGCCGGCTGTTGTTTACATGCGTCGGACCGACGCCTCGCACACCAAGCTTACAGGCTTTGAGCTCATGGGTCTTTAAGAGCCCTTCCGGGTAGCTCGGGTGTGTTTTTTATGGGCGTTCAAGAGCCCTTCCGGGGCTGGAGGGTTAATGACAAATACGACCCTTATTATTTTTTCAGGGACAGTACAGCACAATATGCAATATGTTTACAAGGAAAGACATAAAAACACCCGGAAAGTTAAAAACCCCCACCTGGGGGTTAGGGAATAGAATATGCATCACGTGCCTTCTGCGTGTCGTAAGAGGCGACAAAAGAGGTTGGGTCGGTGGGCTTGCGACCCCCACCCGGAAAAAAATATCTAAGCAAAGAAAAACGAACGAACAGCCTCGGATGCGGACGGAACCTACGTTGACGAACCACGACCGACTAAGGACATTCCTTCGGACATTCTGAGAATGGCTACGTGGAATGTTAGTGGCGCATGAATGATGGCACAAAAGAGAGAGAGGTTCTGGAAGTGTTAGTGAATGCCAGGCTGGATGTATGTGGAATGACAGAGACCAAATGGAAAGGTTCAGATGTGAGAGAGTGGGAGTGTGGAATGGGTGTGTGTGCTGGAATGAGTGAAGGAACAGCGAGAGAAGGTGCATGTTTGTTTGTAAGTAGCAAATGGAAGGCATGTGTAAGAGAGTATGGGTCTGTGGGTTCAAGGATTGTGTGGGTGAGAATGAAAGTAGGAATACAAACGTGGGTGATTGTATGCGTGTATGCCCCGACAGAGGATATACTTGAAAGAAAGAAAGAGGAGTTCTGGATGAATGTGGAGGCGTGCCTGGAGAAGTTTGACAACAACGAAAGAATATTTGTGATTGGGGATATGAATGGTAAGGTTAGCCTAGTTGCCAAAATGTGGACCCTGCAATGTTTACTACTTCAAACTTTTTCACATAAAGATGTTCTTTATGGTTAGAAGAGCCAAATTAGCTTGGTTGCTACTTTTGCAACGTTGAGCATTTCCCAGAATTCAAGATGGCGGCCGCCGCCATCTTGAATCTTCAATTTTTTACTCAGTGACATAATGACTCGTGTAATATCACTTTTTAGGGGTTTTAGAGGGCAGGGAGTCCATTTCTGGAATTACATTTTGTATATGGGGTCAAAGTTAAGGTCAAATCAAAGGTCAAAGATAAAATTTGATCATAAATCAGAAAATATCAACTCCCTTGACGAGTATATGTTCTTTATATTTTTGTTGTTTAGTGGTTCACATCTGTTTTAGTAATTTCAGAGTACGGTGACTCGGCGTGATCAGCATTAGTTCTGTGGTACCCCAGGCCGTCACAATCGTCATGGCTGCTGGAGAGGGAAAGCGCCTCTTCAGTCCGTGTAATGCCAAGGGAGCGTTGCAGACATTCAAGACCGTGGCCATGCATAAGATTGTTGCTACAAGCAAAGTAAAAAGTTATGAACTATACAGAACTCTGTCAGGAAGTGATATTCTAGCTCACAAATCATGTTACTGTAGCTATGTATCGAAGAGTAGAAAAAATATAAGAAATAGAAAGGCGACATGGACTGATATTGGTATTTCCAAAATGTTTTTGAAATCCTAATGTACCGGTAGTGACTTTGTTTCAAGCAAGACTGTCTCTTGTGTGGGAAAGAGTGTAAGCCAAAAGACAGTAACAACCCACACAGGTGGGTGCAGGTCAAACAATGTACAACTGTAGATAGGGGTGGTGATATCACGTTCCAACAACAATTGGAAAACCTCAGTGATGAGAGACAGGACCAGTGGGCTAACAAGATAACGTCAAGACTCAATGGGGGTCATTGATCTGCATGCTGCTGATGCACAGTACAATGTTCCCTGTTACAACAGGTTCCGTTTTGTTCCTCTGAACCGCTCCTTCATTATGGCGCCTGTGGAGGAGGCACTGAGGTCCGTTGTCTTGACGACATTGGAGCTGTACTCCATATACTTCGCTGCCTCAGGCACTGTGTCAAGAAGACAGTTCGTGTCCACCATCATAGCCTACTTCGGCGATGAGCTGCTCATGCTCCACATCGAGGGCTGCGACAGTGTAGTTGGATTTAAAATCAGCCTCGGCAGTTCATTAAAATTGTCACGATAAGGAAGAGCATGCGCAACGACGACGAGCTGGAGAAGCTGGTGAGGAAAATCCGGAGTGAGGTCATGGCAACACCTAGGCCTGGGGACTATAACCTCTGTGCCTATACTAATCAAAAGGTGATTTAGAGCACCAGTGAGACTCTTCTTTAACTGGTCTCTGGCCTCGTATCAGAGGGAGCCATCACCAAGCTGTCACTGACCTTGGCCCAGTGCATCCAGCAGCACATTGGCAGTGCAGACATAAAGTAGACCAACGAGATAACGTCAAGACTCAATGGGGTCATTGATCTGCATGCTGCACGGAGTTCACCCATCATCCTGCCGGCATCATCAACACAGGAAACATTTGATGTGATGCAACTCAAGATCCCTCGACTCAAGAAACACAAGGCATCCTATCTGCAATTCACCCATCAGGCTTTACAGTTAGAGCACTACACTGGGCCTTCTAAGCTGAACCCACCTCTGCTTTCGACAAGCTACTGTCTGCTGCAGTTAAGTTCAGTCAACAGCGAGACGCAGCATGGCTGTCACAAGTCCACGAGGACGACAAGCCGGTTGAGTGGGCGGGCTTCAATGCTCAGCAAGACCGACTGGTGACAGGCTCTACCAAGAATCCCAAGTCACTGTGGTGTTCAGACCATGATAGACTCGCCGCCTGCTCACCCCAACACCATCCTGACTACACTGGTGTGTTTCGAAAGGACTCTAAATACTTTCGGGATGCAGTACACGCACCTCACAGTGGACCTCCAACTGCATCAGACTGCATGCCTAGTCCAATGGAACAACCCACAGTGCTGGACCAACCTCATACCTCACCCAGTCATGATGCACACTCTCATGAGTTTCCTGGGCTGTCTAGGGAACTAAGAAAGGCGTGGAAATTCTCATGAGTGCAGCGTTTGGTGGGCATAACCAGCATCATCAACAGGAAGGCCTGAACCAATGCTCTATGGACATACCGTTTCATCATCGCTGTGTTGCTGCAGAGTTTCTAATCGAGTGGCACCAAGACATACAAGTTGCTGAGTAACTACTTGGAGACAGCCAGTTAGCACCCAACCGGGAGGCTATGGGTAGACTACCTTATTAAGTCTACACTGCTGACGCTCATGTTCCTGCGTAGAGAGCGAAACGGTAACTTCCTCCTCCAACATCACTGTCTCAAGGCGATGCAGTCATATTTGTTCGCTGCAAGTCACCACAACTATGCCCGCTATCTGAGCTGGTATGTACGACAGATGGACCACCTGCCCCAGTGTGTTAAGGTGGACCTACTGGCAGGGACGCACATCTGTCGACACTGATGCAGAGTCAGCAGATCAGTTCTGCGAGCAGACTTATATCAAGCATGGGAAGGGTACTGTAGATATGAAGGGCATTCCAACAAGCGCCGAGCAATTGGCTGTGTGTGACAACAGTTTCAGTGTGTGCACCCACTGAGTCTTGACGTTACCTCATTAGCCCACTGGTCCTGTCTCTCATCACTGAGGTTTTCCAATTGTTGTTGGAATGTGATATCACCACCCCTATCTACAGTTGTACGTTGTTTGACCTGCACCCACCTGTGTGGGTTGTTACTGTCTTTTGGCTTACACTCTTTCCCACACAAGAAACAGTCACTACATTAGGATTTCAAAAATATTTTTGAAATACCAATATCAGTCCATGTCGCCTTTCTCTTTCTTATATTATTTCTACTCTTCGATACATAGCTACAGTAACATGATTTGTGAGCTAGAATATCACTTCCTGACAGAGTTCTGTATAGTTCATCACTTTTTACTTTGCTTGTAGCAACAATCTTCTGCATGGCCATGGTCTTGAATGTCTGTAACGCTCCCTTGGCATTACACGAACTGAAGAGGCGCTTTCCCTCTCCAGCAGCCATGACGATTGTGACGGCCTGGGGTACCACAGAACTAATGCTGATCACGCCGACTCACCGTACTCTGAAATTACTAAGAAAGATGTAAACCACTAAACAACAAAAATATAAAGAACATATGCTCGTCAAGGAAGTTTGATTTTTTCTGATTTATGATCAAATTTTACCTTTGACCTTTGATTTGACCTTGACCCCATATACAAAATGTAATTCCAGAAATGGACTCCCTGCCCTCTAAAACCCCTAAAAAGTGGTATTACACGACTCTTTATGTCACTGAGCAAAAGAGTTGAAGATTCAAGATGGCGGCGGCCGCCATCTTGAATTCTGGGAACTGCTCAACGTTGCAAAAGTAGCAACCAAACTAATTTGGGTCTTCTAACCATAAAGAACATATTTATGTAAAAAAAGTTTGAAGTAGTAAACATTGCAGGGTTCACTATATGAAGTATAGGGATGGCAACTAGACTAGGTGGGTGATAGGAAAGTTGAGGGAGTGGTGGGAGGGTGGGGGGTACCATCAGAGGTGAATGGGAATGGTAGTGCACTTGTGGACGTATGTGTGGGGAGGAGGCTGTGGATAGCCAACACCTTCTTCCGACACAGAATGATCCACAGGTACACGTGGAAACGAATGTTGACGATGAAGGATAAGACAGTGGTGGAACGAAAGTCATTGATTGATTATGTATGTGTGGATGAACGAATGAAGAAATCTGTGATGGATGCTAGGGTGTATAGGGGTATTGGAGGGGGTCTGTCTGATCATTATGTAGTGGTAGCTAAGGTTAGGATACAAAAGAAGTGGGTGAGGAGAGCTGGAGGGAGGCGAGAGGAGGGTGGAATGGTGAGGAGGGTGGAGAGGTTGCAGGAGGAGGAAGTCAGGGAGGAGTACAGGAGAGCAGTGGAAAGACGACTAGGTGGGTTCGACCTGGAAGTTATGGAGGAAGTGGAGGAGATGAGCAAGGTGTTTAACCCTCCTGGCCCGGGCAGGCTCTCAAAATGACAGGGTGGGCTACCCGGGCGATCTGGCCGAAAAACGTCTAGGCCTAGGCTACCGTATTTTTGTTTAGTTTAACTGCTAGAAATTTCCCACGCATCTATAAATGTAGTGCGGTTTCCAATCTGTAGACTGGCGTTGAGTAGAGCTCTCTATGTCAACTGGTTCAGTTGTGATGACGATTTCAGTGGAGAGCACTTGCAGGCGATGTTAGCAATATGACGATCTTTTCACTACTGAAACAACGACATACAGACATACAATAACAAACGAGTCTTCTCTTTCTTGTTTTCGGAGGTGCGGTGACGTAACGATCGGCTTTGTTTACATGCGTCGGACGCACGGCGTTCAGACCAAGCTGAATAGGCTTTCAAGCTTACAGATTTTAAAATGACACCCGGGCTCCTGCCCTTAGTTCGTGGTGTCATTTTAAAATGACAACCGGGCCAGGAGGGTTAAGGATGAGATCTGTGCAGCATGTGAGGAGGTGTGTGGAGTGAGAAGAGGGAGGGGAGTGAAAGGTACAGCATGGTGGACAGAAGAGGTAAGAATAGCAGTGGAAGAAAAGAAGAAAGCATATAGAGAGTGGTTGGGTAGTAGAGGGAATGAAAATTTCGAGAGACAGAAATGAGCGAGGTACGTGGAGAGTAAGAGGGTGGTGAAGAGAGTAGTGAAGGAAAGTAAGAGAAGAGTAGATGAGGAATTTGGAAGGAATCTGAGTGTAAAATGGAGAGAGAGTAAGAAACTGTTCTGGAAAGAAGTCAAGAAAGTTAGGGAAGGTAGCAAGGGAAACAGTAAGGGTGTGAAAGATAAGAATGGGAGAATGCTAGCCGAGAAGCAAGAGAGAGTCGAAAGATGGAGGGAGTACAGTACTTCAGTGAGTTGCTAAATGTAAGGAATGAAGAGCCAGCAAACATAGCTGGATATGGTATGGGAGGGAGAAGAAGAGAAGTAGTGGAGGAGGAGGTGGGGATCAGGAGGTCAGAAGTGTGGGAAGCCATGAAAAGAGTGAAATTGGGGAAAGCACCAGGAACAGATGGAGTGTGTGGGGAACTGTTGAGGTATGGTGGTGAGATAGTGATAGAATGGGTATGGAAAATGAGCAAACTAGCATGGGAGAAGGGGAGTGCACCCGATGACTGGAAGACTGGCATAATAGTCCCCCTATATAAGGGCAAAGGGGAAAGAGGAGTGTGTGGTAACCACCGAGGAATATGTCTTCTAAGCGTAGTAGGGAAGGTATACAGTAGGGTAGTGAGTGAGAGTGAGAATGGAGAAATGGATAGGCGACGAGCAGGGAGGTTTTAGGAAGGGAAGAGGATGTGTAGATCAGATTTTTACCCTGAATTGTGTTTTGGAGAAATATCTGGAGAAGAAACAAAAGGTGTATGTTGCCTTTATGGACTTGGAGAATGTATGGTTGTCATGTGAAGCTACAACAACCTTGATAATCCTTTCTTGCACAAGGATGTAGAATAAAAGTCCAGAGATAAGTTTATAGGTTCTTATTAGCCAAAGATATACAGAGCTGGGGTGGCACTGCTATGCTGAGTGCCGACCGGATGTTACTGATGAAAACATGTGCAGCGGTGCCGGATATATTTGGTGCAACGCTGCCGATACTACAGAGTACGGTATATGATCATGGGATATTAAACAATGATAGTATTGCCCTGAAAGTACATGTGTGTATGTTGCAATATGATTAAGGCATGTGTACACTCTGTATATATGTTGTGTGTGCACTTAACCTATATCAACACCTCCCTCCCCCTTCAAGCTCGCAAGACGTTGTCGAGCCGACTCTTTTTCTAGGAGCCTTTCAGACCTACGTGGGGCCATGGGGGAAGTGAAGGACTCTCTTTCTGGGTCCGTGCAAGACACAGGGATCTCAGGGTTATGGGGGAGGGGTTCAACACCAGGGGAATTCACTGGGTGGAGGAAGCGACGGTTCCGCCAATATATCTTACCACTGGGGAGACGAACCTCATAATCCCTGGACCTGCCGCAGCCCATGACGACCCCAACCTTGTCCCAGCGGTGAGAAGTCGGGTCTTGGATCCGCACTGTGGTGCCGACTCTCAACCTGGGAAGGGGACGTGCGTGCTGGTCATAGTTTCTCTGCACCAGCGCAGTGTGGGAGGCTGCACGGCGGTCACAGTCCTCGGCCTTGGCTTGCCACTCTGCTGCAAAGGACTGGGGATGAGCAGGGACACAAGACCGTAGTGGGTGGCCATACAAGATTTGTGCTGGGGAGCGGCCTGTGAAGTTCGGGGTGTTGCGGAGCTCCAACAGTCCACGGTCAAAGTCCTCACAGTCGATGTTGCCTGAGGGAGCCGTCTTCAGTATGAGGTGTTTGACGGACTTGACGGCAGACTCCGGCATGACCGTTGGATTGTGGGTAGTGTGGGGAAGAGACCAAGTGATTGACTCCCCAACGCTCCATGAAGTCCCGGAACTCATGGCTAGTAAACTGTGGGCCTCCATCTGTACGTAGGCGGAGGGGTACACCAACTTCCCTGAAGTAGCGGCAGAAGATCCTGATGGTGTTTGAAGCAGTAGTATCTCCTTTGCAGGGTACGACAACGGGCCAGCCTGAGAGTCGGTCTGTTACGACGAGGAAGCATTTCCCCGCCACAGCGAAGAAGTCGGCTCAAACAGACTCGAAAGGCCTAGTTGGGTTGTCGTCGTTGATCATGGGTTCCTGCTGCTGACTAGGCTGTAAGACCTGACACTGCTCACAAGCTTGAACTGTATTGGCGATGTCCGAGTTGATGCCAGGCCAAAAGACAGCCTGTCGCGCCCTACGCTTAGTGGCCTCCACGCCTCTGTGACTATCATGCAGGCGAGCCAAGGTGCGGCGGCGGAGGGCTTCAGGAACCACAACCCTCGCTCCGTACAGGACGAGTTCACCATCTGCTGACAGGTAGTCTCGGAGTTTCCAAAATGGGAGTAGAGAGTTGTGCAGGTCGTAGCGGTTGGTGGGGAAACCCGAAGTAACGCACTCACGCAGGCGGATGTACACAGGATCCGCTCTGGCTGCGTCTCGGAGTTCCTGGAGAATCCTGTCTGCGTCCTGTGAAGGAGAGTTGACGTCGGCGGCGGCGGCGTTGACAGTCACGAGGGATCTGAGGTGAACCGTGGCGTCGGCACATGCTAACTCATCCTCTGGCGTCGGGTGGCTGACAGGGGCCCGTGACAACGCATCAGGGATGCAGAGCAACCTGCCAGCGCGCCAGACGGCTGTGAAGAGGTAAGGTGCGACTTTCTCCTTCAGACGTTGGAGGCGGGGATTTTCAACCGCATCAAGGGTGTAGTTGTTGAAGATGGGGATGAGGGGGCGATGGTCCGTCATGAGGGTGAAGTGTTGCAGTCCGATGAGGTAGAACTTGCACTTGGACATGGCCCAGACCACGGCTAGCATCTCCAGCTCAATGGTGGCATAGCGGGACTCGGGGTCGCTTAGGAACCTCGAGCCACACTGAACTAAGCGGAGACGGTTGTTGCCATGATCCTGTAGGAGGGCGTATCCAATACCGTTGAGGCGGGATGCATCAGTTTGTAGAATCACTGGTAGGGAAGGGTCGAATGGGGCCAGGACGGGTGGACTGAGCAGGGCAGCCTTGACCCGGCGGAAAGCCTCATCATGGTCAGCGGTCCACATAAACGACCTCTTCGGGCTCATCAGGGGGCGCAGGGGCTGAGCGGCAGTGGCGATGTCGGGGGTGAACTCCGCCAGCTGGTTCACCAAACCCATGAAGGAGCGAAGGTCGGTGATGTTGGCTGGTGTCGGGAAGTCCTTGATCGCTCCGACTTTGCCAGGGTCAGCCGAGATGCCCTCACCTGAGAGCGTGTACCCACAGAAGTTCACACTGGGTGCGGCGACCACGAACTTGTCCTTGTTGAGTGTGATCCCACTGTCGCGGCACCGTATGAGCACTTCATGGATACGCTGAAGATGTGTGTTGAAGTCCTCGTCGTAGAGCAGCACGTCGTCGACAACCTTGGCACAATTTTGCACCCCTTGGAGGGCCCTATCACCGCGAAGGCAGAAGGCGTCACCTGTCGCAGCGAAACCCATTGGACCTCTACAGTGTTGGAAACGGCCATAAGGAGTGATGAAAGTTGTGAGATGCTGGTCCTCCTCCGCAAGTTCCATTTGCCAATATCCACTCAGGGCGTCTGCCGTCGTGAAGAATTTCGCCTGCGGGGCCACACTGCGGATCGCTTCGAAAGGCGTCGGTGAGGGGTGGGCTGGGCGGGAAACTTGGCAGTTGAGCTTGGTGAGGTCTACGGTGAGGCGAACTTCGGCGTTGGGCTTGGCGACGACGACGAGGGGGTGGCACCACTCTGAAGGTTCATCGCCGGCCGGTTTAATGATACCTTGTGCCACTAGCGAGTCCAGCTCCTGCTTAACTTTGTCCCTGAAAGCAAAGGGGATCTGCCGCGGGGTGTAGATGGCAAAAGGCACGGCATCGTCCTTGAGGTGGATCCGCATTGGGGGACCCTTCATAGGCTTGAGTGGAGCTGTCTGGAGATCCTCCTTGGAGACCAAAACGTCCTTGAACTCTCGAAGAAAGAACTCCTTGGCTTGTGCAGGTGATGTGGTGGCTGTGAAGGGTAGCTCCTTACACCTGTAGATATGTTTAACCTGTAGAATTGGCTTGGGGAATTCTGCTGAGATGATGGCCAATGCTTGACAGTGGCGTTTGGACAGAAGCGGCGTCTGAACACCCTCGCGGACTTGGATTGTGGCCGAACAGGAGCGTTTGCTGATGGTGAGTTGTGCATGAAACGTCCCCAAAGCAGGAGCCATTGCAGAGCCATCCGCGTTGAGCGTTGTTGTCGGAGGCGGAGGTCGTAGGCTGCTGAGAGGAATCCGAAGTATGTCGAGGTGTCGTCGGCCGATCACTGTGATGTCTGCACCTGTGTCAGGAAGCATGTGGAGTTTTCTAGTGGTGCCGCTGTAGGTGAGACTCACGGATGTCAGTGTGGGTGCCTGAACAGGTGATCCCACACGTCGGCAACTTGTGGTCTTCTTTGCTGTAGACTTGTTGTGGGAGGAAGCGTTGTTGTCCTGTGTGGCGGGCGTCTTGGAAGATCTGCAGCATTTGTCGTAGTGGCCCATATGGTTGCAGCGACGACACTGGGCGGTGGCAGCAGGGCAAGCAGGAGTCCTAGGCTTATGACCACGACGGCCACAGTTAGTGCAGGTGTAGTCTTCAGCCGGGCACTTGTTCTTGTCGTGCCGGCGAGCACAACGTTGGCAGGCGGCAGCCGACGCCAAGGACTGTTGCGATGTGGAGAACTTGTCGCGTTGCTTAACCTGCTTGTTCTGCTTGTACGCTGACACGGCGTTAACCTGGGACGGTGGGGCACGTATGGCTGATGTAGCGCTTCGAGTGGCCTCATAGGAACGGCAAGTGTTGACGATGTCCTGTAATGAAGGGGTGGCGTCGAGGGAAAGCAGCTTCTGTACAAGTTCTTCGTCATGTATGCCCATCAGAATGACCATCTTGAGTTGGGTCTCCTTGCAGGCTGAAGAGTTCCCTGGGCAGACGTCAATTTCTTCGGCGATGTGGCAGAGGCGGACGTAGAAGTTGTTGAATGACTCGCCCTGTTTTTGCTTGCAACTGAACAGGTCCCTGCGACGGAGAGCTTCATTGCGAGAATTCTTGATGTGCTCCTGAAGTGCATCGAGGACTGCATCAACGGTCTTGTCGGTGTCAGGGGGTATGCTTAAGGTGTGCTCCAAAAGCCGCTGTGTCTCCAGGGTTAAGCACATCCGCATCTGGATCAGTTGTTTCTCCCTCGGTAGTTTAGATAAGTCTACCATAATAGAGTAATCGTCCCACCGACGCCTCCATTCTCTGAAAACCTGGAAGGTGGCATCAGCACGAAGGGGCGGCGGGTTCTGGGTGATAGCCTTCTGTGGTGGAGGTGGAGCTGTAGGGGTGGAGGATGTTGTGGAATTGGGTGTTGTCCCCGGTGAGGTGGGTGTAGGTGCGGCGGCAGGTGGTGTAATTTGGGCCAGAGCCTGGACAAGGGCGGAGAACTTGGCATCGTCCATCTGTCTCCTGTAGTCCTCCTCCGTGCGTCGTCTTGTTTCCTCCTCCTGTCGGCGGTTTTCCTCTTGCCATCTTCTGCGGTCCTCCTCCTGTTGTCTGCGGTCCTCCTCCTGTCTTCTACGGTCCTCCTCCTGTCTTCTGGTATAGTCGTCCCGTTGTCTGCATTGCTCCATATACTGTATGAGCTGAAGGAGGTCTGCACTTGTGGTAGGTTGTAGACTTGCAGGGTGTGGTGACAGGGGTGGCATCCCCCTATAGTGTAGGGGAGGTATAGTGGGGGGAGGTTGGGGAGGTGGAGTAAAATGAGGGGTGGTGAGAGGAGAGGTTGGAGTGGAATGAACTGACTGGTACCCCGTACCAGCAACTCCAACAGTATCTCCATCATTATCTCCACCACTATCTCCACCAGTAGCTCCACCATTATCTCCCTCCGCAGTATGGTCGTGTGGGGTGTCTCTGGGCTCCCCATGAATCTGCTCATCTCCCTCCATAATTGGTTGATAGCTGACACACTGTAGTCTTGCAGGAACGATGAAAATGTGCAGTACAACTGGAACAGTTTATTTAATAGTGAGAGAAATTATCTGTGCTGGAGAGAGTGAGTGCGTGAGTGCGGTAGGCTTGGCAACACCGTGTTGACTTGGCAACGATGTGCGTTTGTCCGTGCGCGCATGGTGCCGGCACAGCTGGAAGGCACTGAGGGCCCAGTGAGGGGTGAGAGCTTTAGTGTTGCTGGAGATGATAGAGGGGGAGGGTATGCTACTCCTCGCTCTTGTCCAGCAATGATTCGGCAGCTATAACCCTCACAGCAAGTCGGGAATGGGCACAAATGACATGGGACACATAATAAAGGCACTGCACTACACTCTTAAACACTTCACTGCACTATAAAGCACTGCACAATGATATATCCAGGGCTGGAGAGGCGAGGTCTTGCAAGATGGCTGGCTGATAATCCGGTCTTGGCTCGTATCTCCTGGCTTTAATACACTGACTGCGCCATGTATGGTTGTCATGTGAAGCTACAACAACCTTGATAATCCTTTCTTGCACAAGGATGTAGAAT
The DNA here is from genome assembly GCA_037953745.1 of Lithodes maja. Lineage (NCBI taxonomy): Eukaryota > Metazoa > Arthropoda > Malacostraca > Decapoda > Lithodidae > Lithodes > Lithodes maja. Next base: position 33,244 of record JBAKBP010011875.1, read on the forward strand.
AAAAGTCCAGAGATAAGTTTATAGGTTCTTATTAGCCAAAGATATACAGAGAGCTGTGAGGCACTGCTATGCTGGGTGCCGACCGGATGTTACTGATGAAAACATGTGCAGTGGTGCCGGATATATTTGGTGCAACGCTGCCGATACTACAGAGTACGGTATATTATCATGGGATATTAAACAATGATAGTATTGCCCTGAAAGTACATGTGTGTATGTTGCAATATGATGAAGGCATGTGTACACTCTGTATATATGTTGTGTGTGCACTTAACCTATATCAACAGTATGTAAGCATGTATCGGATATCACTGATCATTTTTGGCATTTTCTGCCAAAAGCCCAATGGCTAATCAGTGGTGGTAACGAAAAACGCTGCTTTACACATTCACATCGTCATTGGCTTCCGGTAATTAATTTCATAGTAATTTAATTAACGTTTGTTGGTGATATAAAAAGAATTACCAGTTCTTGAAGAATTAAAATTTTATCCTGCAAGAAAGATTGAAATATTCGCAATTCGTATTCGAATTCGCGAATTTTACCAATAAAAATTCAGCATTTGTATTCGCATTCGCAAATAGTGAAAATTTATATGCATTCCATCTCTAGGCCCCCGGCCCTACTACAAAGGAAAACAAGTAACAACAGAACACCACTTGTTTCTACCTTTCCACTTCACACACCCACACACACACACACACACACACAAGCCCAACACTTCCACTCTAGTGACAATACCTCAACATTCACATGTCACACAACACAAAACAAAACAATAATGATGGGTCCTATATCTCTTTGCTGGTCCCCTCTCGCTCTCCCACTGCATCTCCCTCTCTCTCCATATATATATATATATATATATATATATATATATATATATATATATATATATATATATATATTATATATATAGGGTCTCCCAGGAGGAAAGGGCATAATTTTGGGAAATTATAAAACAATGTATTCTAAGCATAAAAGAAGAAAAAAAATCATATGAAAATGCCATTTTCAACATGCAATATCTCTATACAGGTTGAGATTTGGAATATTTGTTATAGAACATGTTAGGCTTAGAATGCCTTGCTTTATAATTTCCCAAAGTTATGAACTTTCCTCCTGGGACACCCTATATATACAGTATATATATATATATATATATATATATATATATATATTGTTACGAGGGGAGGCCGGGGAAAGCAGATGCTCTATTAGCCTTGTCCACAGCGCTGCACTACCCTGCAACAGACACGCTCTTAATATCTGACTCAAACACCAAGACATCCAGGTTCTCTAGGAAAAGTGGTTATCTTCCTCTTTGCTCTATTAAAGCAGTACTACAAGGAGACACAAAGATATCTACTGTCTCCGAGTCTGGTTGATAGTGTGTGTAGTATGCAAGATAACTTCTAAGGTTATTTTAATCTGCACTAAACAATGGTAACTAAAAGTCTAATGCACTATCCTAACACATGAAACATAATAGTTGGTATTCCAGTAGGTTGGAGCAAGCTACTCAAGCAAACCACCAAACCACTGAGAATACCAACTTCAATAATAAAGAATAAATACATATAATAATAAAAAGCAATGCAGTAGAATAAAGGAAACAAAATGGAAGAAGAAAGGGGAGAAGCTTATAATTTAGGTTGCTAGGGAAGAAATGCAGTATCTCTCTTTACACAAATGCAGAAAACTCCTGCATGCAAGATACTTAATATAGAACAATATAATTATAATGGAATGACTCCCAGACTTGCTCTGCCACTATTCAATAAGGAACAATGAAAAAATATGCGGTATTTAGGGAAACATTGAAGCAAGCCTGGGACTCAGCTCGTGTGCTCAGTAAGGGGCCTGTCGCTCGAGTAATGAACTAGTGCGGCCGAGAGAGTCTCGGAGCTCACGAGGGGAAGGGAAGGGGCGCCAGGCATTGCTAGACTATATGATTATTCCAGACACCTGGGCTCTGATTAACGACACAAAAGTAATCAAATAAATAGAAGATATCATTGTGCAAACTTATGATAAACTAACATAATCGCACAAAGGCTAAACAACTAAATAAAAACACTACTGGCTGAACGGCAATGTTACTGGAGGGCGCCACATTGGCAACGCAGGCCCTCACGAGGGAACATAGAAGAAGAAGGGAAGGAAAAGCAACTCGGTTCTCGCCCTACACACGTAGGCTATGTAAATTATAACTCGCTCACAACTGACATAGGATACAAAACTCAGTAGGGAGTGACACCCTCACACCCAGGGGGAGTCTGTTGATGCATCTTGATACAACAGACTGCCTAAACTTCAATAGCACTACAAGGCATACACAACTACAGTCTTTTTTTTAGTATTTTTATAGTTTTTATATTTTTGTATTTTATTTTCTTCTATACAGAAACACAGCAACTCCTACTTAACGACCCTACGCTGGGCTACATACGGCAACCAACAAGCACCAGATGTAGACATGCTTATCAAACCAAAGTAGGAGGCTACACCAACACTAACTGAATGGCAAGGGTCCTCCTTATAACATACCCTCCCGTGACAAACAATCAGCCATAACATTATCAGTGCCTTTAACATGCCACACATCCAGACTGTGTTCCGGCAGCAACACATCACCTGACACTGATAAACTGCCCAGACCACCACAAAACTGGCACTTCTCTTTGCTCTCTCAGGCAATGGGACCTGCCAATAACTTTTCACTAATTCCACCTTAGTGACAAACGTGGCAGCCCCTATGCGGTCTATGGGGTCGTCAACTCTGGGTAATGGATAGGCGTCTGTCTGGGATAATGCACTAACACTACTGCAATCAACACAAAAACGGATCTTGCCACTCGGCTCAGGTTGCAAAGCCACTGGCAAAGACCACTCATGATATCCCTTATCCCTCAGACCCTTCTCCAACATGTAGTCCAGCTCTGCTTTTAAAACAAGCTGTCGAGCAGGATTTATACGGTAGGGAGCCAACTTGAGCTTTGTACTGTCTCCAGCCTCTATGTCGGGGGGCACCCCGGACATCAGGCCTGGAGAATCACCAAACGTGTGGAAGTACTGCCACAGCCTAGTAAACAACTCCTCTTGGTGCTTAGGAACAAGAGGTTGCAACTTTTCTCGAAGAAAAAACATACTCATTGCCTTCCCATAACCCAGCTGGGACCGCAGCCTTTAAACTATAGCCTCCCTCCTTCTCCTCCTCCACCCCTAATACAGCCAGGTCATGAGAGGGACAATCTGTACCACCTGTGCAGTCACTTCCACAGTTCATAAGTGCTAAGGCTTCCTCGCCGATACCAGATATGTGCACCCCCACATTCCTTGCGGCTACACCTGCCTGCGCAGCATCACCTACGTCAGCACCACGGCCAAGATGTAGTCGGTCTATGGTAGGGCTCTAACATTTAAATATGGCAGAATTGGGAGGCTATGCGACAGTCGGGCGTATCTATTACATAGTCAACCTCACCAATCTGTTTAATGTCCTGGTACTGACCACAAAACTTAACAGCCATGGGTCGACCCTGAACTGACAACCGTGCCAAAGCCTCGTCACCCACCTTGAACACCCTAGATTTAACCTGTTTGCCACAAAGGTCTCTCATCTTCGTGTTCATGCTGCTAACCGCAATAGCCTCCGGGTATCTAGCTCAGGAGCTGCGGGAAGACTCTTAAGAGTTTCCCCGGGCGACTGCGGGAAGACTTAAGATACTGGGCCTAAAAAAATCCATTTATAACACCCCAAAAAAACTTGAACCCTTTTTTTTTTTTTTTTTTGCCCCTGGGGCCATGCCAAATATCACTCCTCCACATCCCCTCTTCTCCCCCCCCCCCCCTCCTTCAATTATCACCTATTTTCCCAGTTATTCCCTTATTCTGTGGTCTATTTTCGTGCTAACATTAGCGAGTTGCTAGCAGGGCGTTGTCATCAGTGTTACCAAGCGTGGGAATTAGGGGAGAAGTCAGGAAGAGAATTGAGAGGTACAGTTGGTCAAGGATGAAAGTATACAGTTTTTCGTCTGCTATAGCCACACATAGTTTGTCATGTTGGCAGCCCTGGTAGCCATATCTCAGAGCCCGCCCACCTTATACAGGGTGTTTAAAAACGTGTTCCTGGACTTAGTTGTCAGACGGAAATATGAATATATTGCTCTATAATCTTTGACGTGAATATCACTTCGGAGATATTAAACACTTAATGTTATTGATAGATATACAAGAAATGCGAGAGTGAAAACGAAAATCAAAACGTCTACCTATATACGATATTTCAGTGGAATACAAGTCCATTTTCACACGTGGTAATATGTGGCTAATAATGTAGGGTATGGTGATATCAATGTTGCAGTTGGTTTGCAGGTGTTCTGCTGATAAAAATAAAAATAATAATAATAAATAAATAAATTAATAAAAATCACAAGTAAAGCCTCATTATGCTTCGAGGACTGACTCATAAAGCAATGGCGCTCGCAATCACACGTGGTAATATGTGGCTAATAATGTAGGGTATGGTGATATCAATGTTGCAGTTGGTTTGCAGGTGTTCTGCTGATAAAAATAAAAATAATAATAATAAATAAATAAATAAATAAAAATCACAAGTAAAGCCTCATTATGCTTCGAGGACTGACTCATAAAGCAATGGCGCTCGCAAGATGAGTAAAATTGATGGGTCATTACCCTATTGAACACACAGGCTTCCTTACGTCCACGTTTAGGAATTAGATTTTTGTGTATCTAAAGTAGACGAATATGGAGTGGCTATAACAGATATTACGATATACACTTAACATTATAACATTCATAATTAATAATGAGTAGAAAGAGGAATCTAATAATACTTGTTAATTAATAAGTAGGTAAATATTGATATTTCACTTTCATCCCCAAGACTGGATTATATGTGATCCAAAGGGCAATGAAAAGGAGGCGAGCGCCGCGGCTACGTGCTGTACCAGCGTATGCCCCCAGCTTTGTTTTGCTATCTCCATAACAGTATTTAGTCACCCTGAAGGTTTATGAATAATTCTCTAACTTTTGATATTTATGGAAACGCTTTTTCGAAGCACTCCGTATATTAATTAATGTATCAATATAATAAACCCCATGTGTGTTGGGATGGTTTGGGCTAGTGGAAAGGCTGTCATGGCTGCCAACATGACAAACCATGTGTGGCTATAGCAGACGAAAAACTGTATACTTTCATCCTTGACCAACTGTACCTCCAGTGTCTCTCAAAGCTTCGTGAGTGGAAGGTTGGCTCACACTCACTCACACACACTCTCGCTTTCATTTCGCGATTTTGACCAGCCAAACACTGTTTCCACTTGTTTTATTGTTGTAACTGGTTAATATCTTCATATTAATGGTAAAATAGGCGCATATGAATAAGTATTAACGATATTTATGGTAAAATAACGATGTTAGTGATGGGAACATCTCAAATACGTGCACACAGGCGTGTGGTGTCTCATACCCCCCATGCGCAGCCGAGAGGCTAGTGGTAGTATCAATTAAAGTGTGCAAGTATTTATATCCCGAACTAGTGGGTGATAAGGGACCAACCATGTCAACTATGACACAAGTCAATGGCGGTTCAACTGCAGGTGTAGGGATCAAAGATGCCACGGGTATTCCTGGGTGGGGTTCACCAACTACCTTACCAATATGACACATCAAAAAAGAAGCCACCGATACATATTAGCCACCAAAAATGAAAGCGTAGCCTATCAGTAGTCTCACATACCCCTAAATTACCCGCCAGTGGTGCCTCATGCGTTAGCCTAACCAACTCTTCCCTGAACTGGGCACACCACTATCTGCTCCTCCCCCAAGCCTGAGTTTGTATCCGGCGTCCACTGCCGATACAACAATGCCCCTTTCATAAAAAATTTTGCTTGACCGTTCTTCCCACCAGTCGTACCAATTTTCTTAAACAGGAGGCTCAGACTCGGGTCCTCTTGCTGCAACTTGCTCAGTTTGTTTCTAGGTAGCTCCATCAAGGCAGTTACCTCTGACCTCTCAAAAATATCAAAAGGTTGAGTGGGCGGCACTATATCAGACTCCTTGTCCGGCACTAGGTCACCTCTACTAGTCTAGGTAGCCTCACTTGGGTCAGCCAAGCCCACAGCTGTCTCCGGACCAGTGTCATCTAGTAGTCCATCATGGGATAGCTCGCACTCATGGCTGTCGGCCCCCGCATCCACTAAGTCATCCACCTGTTGTGCCAAATGTGCCACTGATTGGGTCACTGCACCAACAGGGTAGATAGAGTCCATGTTATCTTCTTGCAAACAACCACCGCCAGGGGGCACAAAAGCAGCCTCAGCGACGACTATAGAAGGCGGGGAAACTACATCCCCTGCCCAAGTCCACCCCCTCAACTGGCAGAGTGTCCACCATGGCCACCTTACCCTCGGCGGTCAAAAGTGGGCACTCTATGGTCACCGGGACTAAATCACAGAATTGTTCACTGTTGATTCCCCTGCACATTACAAACTCTCCCGTGCTAATAGGTCTCCCTGTCAGGTTGCAACACATTGATTGTTGCGCACCAGTATCCCTAAACACCTTGACAGGGTAAGTCTGCTCCCCAACCCGTACTAATCCATCATGTATGAATGGTCGACACCAATCAGGGGAAGTTTGGTTATGCTCATGTGGTGATACCATCTGGGGCGGCAAAGTGCTTACAACCCTGCTTTGCGCTGGCCTACACTGCCCCCCACACTCACCAGTCCTTGGCTTGCCTTTCACAGTCACCTCCCCTAGTGTCGCCACCAACTGGACAGCCTTAGGTTCCTGGGTAGCCTTGCATTTAGCACACTGAGGTTTAATATGACCCACTTGCTCGCAAAAATGACATCTCACTTCCGTAGAAGCTCGCTGGTTGTCAGCCTTGGTATAATGTTGTGTCTTACTTGTGTTAACTTTGGGTGATGATGGGCGAGCTGATACTGTGGCTGCTTGGTGCACAGGTCGGTCTCTCCTGTCACCAATGCTCCCCATCCACGTGCCACGCTGGGCTAGTGCAAAGTCGTCAGCCCAAACTGCTGCTTCCCTTATTGATTTAAACCGCTTTTCTTTTAATTTTGCCCCCATGTCCTTTTCAACTATTCTGGTGAACTGCTCCATCAGCCAAACCTCACACGCCGCCTCAAAAGTACCAGCTGACTCTGAATGCAGCCAGTTAGCTAGAGTATTGCGCAGGTACCTGGCACTTTTCACGTGCGAGTCCCCCATCCGCTTCCGAGCCCCCCTGAAGGCCACCCTGTAAGCCTCGGGACGCAGCTCGTAGGCTTATAACACAGCCTCTTTAAGTACATCATACTCTAGCTCCTGCACTTCTAGGCGATCGTATGCATCAAGAGCCTTGCCTTTTAAAACATTAGACACCAACACTGCCCAGCGTTGCCTCGGCTACTGATACTCGTGGGCCTTCTTCTCAAAACGCGAGAATCACTCCGTGACCTTAAGTTCATCGAAGGCTGGCACGAGTTTCAGCCGTCGAGACAACAGAACCTCTTCTGCCTCCTCCCTAGATGTCTGTCCAGCACTATTCCCTTGTCATCTTTGCCTACTAGTTTCCAACTTCGACTTCTCCAAATCTGCCTGTATTCTCTTCTCATCAATCTCTCTGTCTATCTCCATCTTCCTCAATGCAATCTCTCTATCTTTCTGTCTCTCTTCTCTTTCTCTCTGTCTCTTCTCTTTCTCTCTGTCTCTCTTCTATCTCTCTAGCTGTCTGTCTCTCTTCCATCTCCATTCTCTTGAGCTGCCAGCTCAACCTCTGGACTCCTTCTCGACCCTATCGGGGTTATAGGAGGGAAACTGGGCAAAAGGGGGAACATTGTGCAGAGCACCCACCGTATGAGTGGCAGTGAAATGCTGGGGTGTGGCCCACGACACATGGGGGGAAGAAGGAGGATACTGGGGATTGCTAGCATAACTTGAAACAAATGTACTGGCCATAGGGGCATAAACATAGCCCTGTGAAAATGAAGGGGCCGTACTGATAGGGTTAAATGCTGACGGTGGAGGCGGGGTGGGCAGGTGCTGTGGTAATGTGACGTTAACCACTCCGTTAGAACCGCATGGCTTGTCCTACAGAGACTCGCTAGGATCGCCAGGGCAGTGGATGTGGCTACAGTTGATGTATTATTGTGTGCTTTATTTCATAATTTATGAAAGCTTGTGTCATGGGCAGCCCAGAAAGGCTCTTTGTTTTCGCCCATGTCAAGGCTTTATATATTTAATTGCAAAGTATATGTTTTATCATTAAGTAGTAATGATAGGATTTGAGAGAGAGAGAGAGAGAGAGAGAGTAGAACAGAGTGAGAGGAGGCGCGCAGTGTTTTTTGCCATGCTCGATGACGTCACGGCTGGCTGGCCTCTTGGGGATTGGTTGGAGGAGATTTTTACCATGCTTGGTGACGTCATGTTTGGCTGGCTTCTTTGGCATTGGCTGAAGGAATTGTTACCGCTTTGCCTACGCGGTGCGAGCTAGTGCTAGTATATATACAGCTCTCTTGCCACTCTCTCCCTCAGATCTGGTTTCTAGAACGCATCCCTCTTATCCCTTTGATATCTGTCCTCCTCTCTGCACCTGAGAACATTTTCCTCTGCCTATCTCTCTCATGTTCCATATCTTTCACCACCTTTTATTAATATTATACCCCCTCTGGTTAACTCTGCATACTCAGCTTCATGCTGGCCAGTTATATTGTGCGTTAAGGTTTTATATAACCCATGTATGTTAGTTGTTAAGATAAGTTGATCACGAAGCATTGGTTGGCATTCATATTGTTCAGTACTGCTTCCTGTAATTATTAGTGTTCTGCTGGATTATATAATGCTAGACTAGGAGTCTGATACTATAAGGTATTGTTTCCGATGGGTGCTGGCTTTAGTTAAAAGCTGCACGACATACCTGAGAACTGGAGTTGATTGGGTAAGTTCTAGTCTGTGTGCCATTGAGAATAGAGCATGCACGAATGAGGGCTTTTTGCCTATACCATTCTGCACTGTTCTAGGCTCGGTTGTTTATCTTTGAGGTATGCCAGGAGAATGCTTAATACTTCGGTATTAAGGTTTCTCAAGAGAGCTACCCTTCACTCTAACGTAATACTTGACGCACAGACTTGAGATTTGCACTAGCCTATGCGGCATGCCATGCGCACCAGTATCTCGTATCATTGACTCTAGCTAGACTTTATCAGTCACAGTAGACATTAAGTATATTAAACCAATTACTCTTTTTATGCATACCCGTTTATGATTACACAAGCATTTCGCAGCCTAGTTTGATGTATTGAGACACAAACGACTTAGGCTCTTTTTGTTGATAGGAATACTGCATTGTCGTGGCGATTATTATTGTTGTAGCGTTTAGGATATTCTTGGCTCCGACTGCATTATATATCCTGCCTTTTTGTGAGCATAGCCTGCTCGAGCATTGTTCCGCTGCCTGCCTTTTTGGGTTCCATTTCCGATTGGAGCATCTTGATAGCATCTAACAGTTAAAGATGATTCCTTGTTGGTGTTGAAGGACTTTAGTGCACTTTCTTTCATGCAGGAGTGCCTGACATTTATTGATTAAAGTAACGTAAGTTGTAACTTCCCTTACCACCTTACTTTGCATACCATAACCAAGCACCTTCGGTTATAGGTAGTAATAGGCTGTTTTCACATAACATTAAGCCTAGAGTAGACGCACATTTATTGAGAGTTTGATAACCTATTATTGCATATAGAACTCTGGAGAGTATTTGTGTTCTTTGTTCACTGGGAATATACATCAGAGGTTGGATCTAGCGCTTTCCGTTGTAGCATTTATGTCATTACTAGTCCAATGAATAAGAACCCTGATATATTTAAACCTCAGTCGTAACAAATGGCGACCTTACCTAGGATTTGGTGAACCTACATTTATTAGCAGGGAACATTTGTTGTTTTGGAGAATATTTTGCGGGGTTCAGCAAGAATATTTTTTTTTTGCAACATAGTATAGCCCTTGAGTATTTCCGAGAATTTTTGTGTGTATTTTTTTTTTTTTTTTTCTATGTGATTGAGGGAGGCAAAAGACATAACTGCCTATAGCAAGTGCCTCCCCCATAGTTGAAAGAGTGACAGGGCCAAAATCAAGGGACGTTCGAGCCAAAATGCCTGGACACACGGAGTTTGAAGTAATTTAAGTCATAGGAAGAGGGAAAGACTGATTCTGGGAGAGAGTTCCAGAGCTCAGCTGTTGAGTAGAAGAAAGTTTGAGAGTAACGTTTCACTCTTGGGTTGGAGAGTTGCACAGAGTAGGGGTGGGATTGAGTTGCAAGACGGGTACCACGTGCCCTACGTAAAGGAGGTGGTATGCACTGGGATAGCTCTGAGGAACACTGATTATTATAGTAGCGATAGAATAGCGAGAGAGATGCAACATTGCGGCGGAGAGAGAGAGATTGCAGAGAGTTGGTGAGTGGACGGGAGTTAATGATACGAAAGGCCTTCCTTTCAACTTTGTCTAGGAGAGCAGTGTGAGAGGTATAAGAGTTTGGGGTGCTTCTTTTCTGAATATTGAGGTGGGAAATTTTTTTGAGCATCATGTCTTATACCGGATCAGAGGAGAATGGAGACACAGTACGTAATGTCGAAACTGAGGAACAGCAGTATGATGAAATGGTTAATCAGGTGTACTGTGAGGAGGATGCTAGGATATTTTTGCAATGGCCTGTTACTGCCGAGCGGTTGGAGGGTATGGATCGGTACGGTCATCAATGCCTGGCCACAGCTATCGGTCATGCGGGTACTAGCAGCATGACCAGGGATAACTTGATAACGTGTGTACTGGGCAGAGTGACTGGTGAGCGAGATGGGTTGAGTGCTCAGAGCCCTTCGGCCATGCTTCCCCTACACTCAACTCCCAACCATCCCAGTAGTTTGCCGACACCGAGTACGCTTCCACAGTTGGGTGGTGGCTGGCAGGGTGGGTTGCCCCTGGGGGGACCACCGGTAATTTCAAACATTGTAGCACCTTCACCTCCTCAAGGGTTAACTCCAGAATTATTGTTTCAGCTCGAATTAGCTAAGATCGAAGAGAGAAATGCTATCAGGGTATCTGAGCTTCAGCTTCAGCAGCAACAAAGGGCATGTGAGCTTCAGCAGCAATTAGAATTAGCCAAGATAGAAGAGAGAGCCAAGCTAGCAAAAATCCAAGCTGATTTAGAGTCGACTAGGTACTGTGCCGACATGGACGTAGAGAAGTCGCGAGTAGAGACAACGGGACAGCGACTTGGGGCTGGTAACCGTGTTCATCATCAATCTCTCTCGCACTTATTGAAACTGGTTCCGATGTTTGATGAGAGTGGTGTAACAGAATTTTTCGCACGCTTTGAGAAGAAGTGCCAGGAACACCAGTGGCCAGAGAATAAATGGGCAGCACTTGTATCCTCTAGATTAATAGGCAAGGGTCTTAAAGCCTACGATGCGTTACCTTTCGAGTCATGTATTGTCTATGAGGTTCTCAAGGAGGCTGTCCTGAGGGCTTACGAACTGCAACCAGAAACGTACCGTTTGAAGTTCCGGGGTGTAACTAAGGGAAGAGATAGTACCTTTTTGGAACACGCCCGGGACTTGTCCGATGCTATGGGGAACTGGCTCCGATCTGAGAAGGTAATAACATTTGATGGAATTAAGCAGTTAATGATGTTGGAGCAGTTCTTTAAGAGCACGGTCGGTGATCTAACTTTGAACTTAAAGGAGAAAAACCCAAGAACTCTAGTCGAAGCAGTAGAAATGGCTGATCGACGGCTGTCGTTGATTCGGGGTTGCGGGTCCTCACAGAAGTACGATGGAAGTGCTAGGGACCGTTATCCTCCCCCTCCCCGTAGCAATGACACATTTAAACAAAAGAGCAATAAAACTAAAACTGAATCCAAACCTGACACCACGCCGTATAAGACAAGTCAGGGGCCTTTTACATCACAGTATAAGCCAAAACCGAAATTTATGTGTTTTAAGTGCCACCAGGAGAGTGATAAGGCAAATGAGTGCCATAGTCGACCTCCTCCGGCAGCCGTGTCTTTTGCTCACGGCATTGGCGTGTTCAAGAGGACATCGGAGTTTGTTAGAGGCAATTCTTCCGAGGTAAATACACTTCCAGTGCAGAAGGATCCGGAAGGCTTATTCCCTGTCCATGATGCCTTTAGTGACCACAGGGGACTCGGTTGTGTGGAGTGGGGGGGTAGAAGACATGAGGTGAGAATTTTGCGTGACAGTGGGGCGTCGCAAACATTGTTGAGGAATTTCACTGGTAAACCTGTAAATACGGCGCAGATTGTTGTGGTTCAGAGAGTTAATGCAATAAGGTCATACCCGCTTGTAAGAATGAAGATGGAAGTTGATGGTGTGACTCGTGACCTGGATGTAGGAATTGTGGAGAAGCTACCTGTTGGGGGCGTCGACCTCCTTCTCGGCAACGACTTTGCGGGGCCTACTTCTGAGGCTCCACCCTTGGTCGTTGCCGAGAAGCCGGCCGACGTGAGTAGGGAGGAGCAGGAGTGGGTTGAGAAGTGTCCGGTGCAACCTATGGCGTGTGTTGTCACCAGATCTCTTGCATCCAGGGAGTCACATTCTGGTCAACAGTCTTTAGACAAGCGGATGAAAGGTACCGAGAAGGGGTTGAAAGTTGATGCGGTTGAGAGTTTAGTATCAACGGACATTCTCGGAAATCATTATTAGGACCGATTTTCGAGTATGGAGAAGACCCATTAACTGTTACTAAGAAGGCAGAGGATGGGCTTAAAAAGACGAAGAGACAGCAACGATACACAGAGAGAGAGCAACGGGAGGCTAAATTCAATGTAGGAGTACAAAGGAGTACAAAGGAGTACAAAGGAGTACAAAGGAAATCAAGCAACAACAGATCCAGTGACCCTTCTAGGTTGCTTGTCCTCCAAAACACTGAGGATCAAGTGTCCAAACAGTGGTTTAGAGTGGGTAAGGGAACATTGGAAAGGGAATTACTGCCCTGGAACTAATGTCCGTGGCAGGATTAGGAAGTTAGTAGGGGACAGATGGGTTAGTAACTGAGGGGGGGATAAAATAAAGTTATTCATTTACAAACGCAGTCAGTCGCGGGTTTGATGCGAGATATTTGTCTAGGCGGAGTTTAAATGAATCAACGGTGATGCAGTCTATAACGTTTCGGGGAAGCCCATTCCACAAGTTGACAACTCGATTGAAGAAGAAATTCTTAGATTCGTGCGAGTTAAAAGATTTACCAATAATTTTGCAACCGTTTCCCCGCGTGTAATTAGATTGGTCGATAGTGAAGTACTTACTACAGTTCATATTGTCGATGCCTTTGATGATTTTGAACACTTGAATTAAGTCGCCTCTTAATCTGCGCTGGGTTAAAGGAAATAGATTTAATTCTCTAAGACGCTCTTCGTATGGTTTGTTCTTTAGGCTGGGTATCATTTTGGTAACTCTACGTTGAACTCGTTCTAGCTTGTTTATATCTTTTTGGTAATAAGGGCACCAGGATTGAACGCAGTATTCCAGAAGAGGGCGGACTAAGGAATTGTAAAGGGTTAGGATAACTTCTTTGGATTTATGCTCAAATGACCTGCCTTTAAACCCAATTATTTTGTTTGCCTTCTTAACAACTTCTGAACATTGTTGACTCGGTTTTAGGTTACTCGATATTGTTACTCCCAGATCGGTTTCTCTGTTTACAGTCTTAAGCTGAGTGCCATTCATCGAATAGTTTGCTTTCTCATTTAGGTATCCGATATGTAGTACTTTACATTTATCCGCATTGAAACTCATTTGCCAAATTTGGGCCCAACATGACAATTTATCTAGATTGTGTTGCATATCGTCAACTTGTTCTTTTGAGAGTACGCTATTTGCAATTTTTGTATCGTCAGCAAATTTTGAGATTGTACAGGTGAGACCCTCATCTATGTCGTTGATGTAAATTAGAAAGAGAATTGGTCCTAGTACCGATCCCTGGGGTACCCCGCTACTTACATTGGTCCATTTTGATGCCTTACCGTTTATGACTACTCTTTGCTTTCTGTCGCTGAGCCAATTTTCTATCCATTTCAACACACCGTCTTGTATTCCATGCGCTTTTAGTTTTAGCAGTAAACGTTTGTGGGGAACTTTGTCAAAGGCCTTTTGAAAATCAAGGTATATAATATCTACAGCTTTACTCTCATCGTAGAGGTTGAGGATATCGTGGAAGAAGTCTAAGAGGTTTGTTAAACAGGAACGTTTTTTACGAAAGCCGTGTTGAGTATCTTTAAGTATGTTATTTTCCTCTAAGTGATTTACGAGTCTGTCTCTTATGACCGTTTCTAGCATTTTACATACAACTGAGGTTAAGCTAATTGGACGATAGTTACTGGATAGGGATTTGCTGCCTTTTTTGAATATCGGTGTTACGTTGGCTAGCTTCCACTGATCGGGCATAGTTCCAGACTGCAAGGATTTATTGAATAGTAATGTCAGTGGTTTAGAGAGCTCATCCTTAGCTTCCTTTAGAACTCTAGGCGAGATTGTATCAGGTCCAGGCGTTTTATTTACCTTGAGTTTATCTAAACAATTCAATACTTCTCTCTCTGTAACGGTGATATTGCTTAAAACATCTGAATTATCAATCTGAATCGGCGATGGTGTAGGGATATCACTGAGGTCTTCTGTTGTAAAAACTGATGCAAAGAAGGTATTGAAGGCATTACTCATTTGTTCTTCGTCTTTGGTGTATTCTCCATTTTCATCGACTAACGGTCCAACAGTTGAAGTAACTACTTTTTTCTTTCTGATATAACTATAGAATTCTTTCGGGTTTGTTTTACTTTGATTCGCAATATGTAACTCTAAGGTCTTTTTACTTTGCTTAATTAACTTTTTGGCTTTGCGTCGTAGCTCTACAAATTTCATCCGTTCTTCGTCATTTTGTGAGGATTTTAATCTATCATTAGCAAATTTTTTAGCAAGCAGGCAGTTTGAAATATCTTTAGTTAATAGCATGAGTTGTTTCGCAAACACTTAGATAAGCTTGCTCCTTCGGACATTCGTAAATTGCAATTAGAAGACCCGGAGGTTCTTGAATGTGGTACCGGTGCTGTCGAGTTGGAGGAGGACAGTGATGCACAGTCGGAAGATGTAGCAACAAGGTACCCTGACCCGTACCCTATGAGAAATGGGTCAGCGAAGACGGTGGTCCGAAGCTTGCTAGTGTATTTTTCCCGGTATGGTTACCCGCAGGGGATTCAGTCAGACCAAGGATCCAACTTCACTTATAACCTCTTTGTTCAAGCAGTGCAGCAGCATGGGATTGTTACGGTTGTGTCATCTGCGTATCATCCGGAGAGCCAGGGTGTGTTAGAGCGATGGCACTCAGCCTTAAAATCTGTGCTTCGTTGTTGTTGCTTTGAGAGTGGGAAAGGTTGGGATCTTGGCCTGCCATATGTTTTATTTGCTGCACGGGAGGTACCTGGGGAAAGTTTGGGATTCAGCCCTAATGAGCTCGTCTTTGGACACTGTGTCAGAGGGCCTCTCCATATGGTTGAGGAAAGATGGGAGGGCGCAGAAAAACCTTGTTCTATGCTCAAGTATGTCCTCGACAGTCGAGCACGGATGTTGCGCAGTCTGGAGTTTGCTGGCTGTAATTTGACTAGCTCTCAGGCCCTCATGAAGGACAGGTACGACCTCAAGGTTAAACTCAGGGAGTTTCACGTGGGTCAGGAGGTGTTGATTCTACTGCCCCTTGTAGGTCATCCCTTATCCGCGAAGTACACTGGTCCTTATAGGGTGGTTGAGAGGCTATCGGACCTGGATTGCTTGGTGGCCGCTCCAGACAGACGTAAGCGCAATCAGTTATGTCACGTTAATCTCATGAAGGAGTATGTGAGGCACCCCCCTGAGCCTCTCACTGTGCATGTGATGACGTTTAGCAGTCAAGGTGGAGAAGGAGAACGGGACAGTCAAGCTCAGGTGGAGGATAACTGGAAGCATAAGAAAGTCAAATGGGCGCCTGAGTGTGAGAAGGCGTTTAGAGTAGTAAAACACCTGTTGTGCACTCACCCGATCCTCAGGGCCCCTGACTTTAGCCTACCTTTCCAACTAGCAACGGATGCTAGTGGTGTGGGGGCTGGTGCCGTCCTTATGAAAAAGGACGATGATGGGCTGGAACATCCTGTTAATTTCTGCTCGGAGAAGTTCAATTCAGCCCAGGGAAGCTGCTCTGTTGTCGAGAGGGAGCTGCTGGCAGTTGTGCTTGCACTGAGGCATTTCGAGGTCTATGTTCCAGCCTATGGTCCAGTCGTTGTAATTTACACAGATCATCACCCTCTCAAGTTCTTGGACCAGTTTCACAATCGGAATATGAGGCTGACCGGGTGGTCGCTGGTGGTACGGGAGTATAGCCTGGACATACGCCATATTGCCGGTTGTGACAACGTGGTTGCAGATTGTCTTTCAAGGGTATATGATCCTGGGTAGATTGACACACGGGTAGCCTCCTGCTTTAGTTTGAATAGTATTTTGCGCTTGGTTCTTGTTGGCTCGCGGTTGTAGCCCAGCGTATTGGGTCGTAAAGCAGGAGTTGAGCGTTTGGTATAGAAGAAAAAACTAGGCTTGCCCTATAGTGCAGCCGAAATTAAAAACATAAAAATCAAATAAAAACTCTTTCTTTGATAGTTGAATTTTTTCAGTATGTTATAGCAGTAATTCTAAGTTGCACTCCTCTCAGAATGCTGGGCTAGAGAAGCTCGCTCTTGAGGAGCATAACTACATATGATTTAACCTATTGTGTTGGGGAGGGTTATAATTTTGTAAAATGTTTTGTTGGGAACTGTGCCAGATATTTAACCCTCGTCTAGCGGGCCCTCTGTGGCCGTTTTGGGCCTTTTCAGGCCATTCTGACTGCTATATCAACCATCAGTATGAAAGGAACTGTATTGTGCCGAAAACTAGGTGGAAATCGCTACACATTGACGTAACATACAGCTACGTAGCACTCGTGGAGCACTGACAGTGTTACCTCGAAGATGGAAGTTTAGCAGATTTTGCTACCTTGCTCACTTTTAGCGAACTATTGGTTACACTGTGATCCTCTCGCGCGGTGGGGGAACTGGAGTTAGTGTGGGCCGGGAGGCCACAGATATCGGACGTATGGATCATTACTATCCCACTAATTTTCACTCGATTTCCACCCTTTTTTCACTCGTTTTTTGCCTGTTTTTTCAACTCTACTTATGTGGTTAGCCGCTCTTTAAGGGTTAACTGCCACTGGGTGATGGGAAGTAGAGATAGAGCATGGGTTCTAACCATCAGATTTTTTTTGAGCTTTGGGCCTCTGAGAAAAAATCTTGGGGGGGGGGGGGTGACGTTTACCACTCCGTTAGAACCGCATGGCTTGTCCTACAGTGACTCGCTAGGATCGCCAGGGCAGTGGATGTGGCTACAGTTGATGTATTATTGTGTGCTTTATTTCATATGAAAGTTCGTGTCATGGGCAGCCCAGAAAGGCTCTTTGTTTTCGCCCATGTCAAGGCTTTATATATTTAATTGCAAAGTATATGTTTTATCATTAAGTAGTAATGATAGGATTTGAGAGAGAGAGAGAGAGAGAGAGAGAGAGAGTAGAACAGAGTGAGAGGAGGCACGCAGTGTTTTTTGCCATGCTCGATGACGTCACGGCTGGCTGGCCTCTTGGGGATTGGTTGAAGGAGTTTTTTACCATGCTTGGTGACGTCATGTTTGGCTGGCTTCTTTGGCATTGGCTGAAGGAATTGTTACCGCTTTGCCTACGCGGTGCGAGCTAGTGCTAGTATATATACAGCTCTCTTGCCACTCTCTCCCTCAGATCTGGTTTCTAGAACGCATCCCTCTTATCCCTTTGATATCTGTCCCCCTCTCTGCACCCGAGAACCTTTTCCTCTGCCTATCTCTCTCATTTTCCATATCTTTCACCACCTTTTATTAATATTATACCCCCTCTGGTTAACTCTGCATAATCAGCTTCATGCTGGCCAGTTGTATTGTGCGTTAAGGTCTTATATAACCCATGTATGTTAGTTGTTAAGATAAGTTGATTACGAAGCATTGGTTGGCATTCATATTGTTCAGTACTGCTTCCTGTAATTGTATGTGTTCTGCTGGATTAGATAACGCTAAACTAGGAGTCTGATACTATAAGGTATTGTTTCCGATGGGTGCTGGCTTTAGTTAAAAGCTGCACGACATACCTGAGAACTGGAGTTGATTGGGTAAGTTCTAGTCTGTGTGCCATTGAGAATAGAGCATGCACGAATGAGGGCTTTTTGCCTATACCATTCTGCACTGTTCTAGGCTCGGTTGTTTGTCTTTGAGGTACGCCAGGAGAATGCTTAATACTTCGGTATTAAGGTTTCTCAAGAGAGCTACCCTTCACTCTAACGTAATACTTGACGCACAGACACTTGAGATTTGCACTAGGCTATGCAGCATGCCATGCGCACCAGTATCTCATATCATTGACTCTAGCTAGACTTTGTCAGTCACAGTAGACATTAAGTATATTAAACCAATTACTCTTTTTATGCATACCCGTTTATGATTACACAAGCATTTCGCAGCCTAGTTTGATGTATTGAGACACAAACGACTTAGGCTCTTTTTGTTGATAGGTGTGGTAAACTATCAATGGCAGTTAAATATTACTAAGCTATAATGAATCAAATAAAATCAATCTAAATTAAAACTACTCTTATATCTAAATTGAATTCAATCTGAAACAAGCTAATTTATATCCAAAGGTCTCACATAACACATGTATATATAGGGTAAGGTTATAAGGGTTAATATTAGCCAGGAATTAACTCACCAATAGTTCCACGTGGCAATGAGGCAAGGGAGAACGTTTTATCCAATATGGCGGTGGACAATGGGGAACGAGACTTCGGTCCCAAGACACAAGTCAAGTTAAAGAAAGAATAAATGATTACATGGGAATGGACATGATTATTATAATGTATGCTTATCTATCAGTCAGTCATGATGTCGATGAGAGCGTCTTGGTGGTGTAGCTGAGTGTGTGTGTATTGTGATTACAGGCACAAAAGCACGATCAACTGAGGGCGGAAAATTAGATGTTAACTGGTTGGTGTTCGTGAAGGCTCTGACGTACCTGAAAAGCACACCTTGCTGCCTTGGCAAACCGCCAGGAGCCCAAATTATCGTACCGCATTTAGGTTGCTCTATACGATTTAATATACGATAAATTCATATATACTACATAAGACCATGGCAATATTGCTTAATAGCATATTAGGCCTTTTATAACTTAACTTATTTACAATCTTATAATATACGATCTACTCGTCCTACGTCGTGCTGTAGGAGAGATCGTGACGTCACAGAGACATAAGAGATCACAAAAGAGTCATATTCTATCGTATTTATACGATACACTCCCCCCACAAAAAAGACCTGAACCCCACCTTAAACCTAAAGTTGCCCAGAGGCTATCTTCTGACGCCACAAGTCGACGGCGCCAGCAGCAGCGCGTCTGGGACGCGTCCCGGTCCGAGAATGATCACCATCAGTAAGAGGTGAGTCGTTCCTTTGAGAATCCTCGGACCCAGCAATAACAGGTGGAGCTTCAGATTGCAATGCGGAATCGAGCTCCAAAGCGTACAAACGTGCGATAGGACGAACAGTAGTTCCAGTGGCTGTCTTCAATAGCGCCACCCGCTCTACAGAGTCTGCCCCCTTGTATACCTCCAATACGCGGCCTAATTTCCAGTATAAACGAGGACTATCTTCTTTAATTAAAACAACTTCGCCAACTGTAGGTGCCGTTGGTCTACCAGAGGGAGTAACACCCCTTTCCCTCAATGCTAGCAGATAGTCACTAATCCACCGTTTCCTAAAATCCTCGATTATCCTGGATATATACTGGTATCTCTTAGACACCGCTACCTCAGAGTACAACGAGGGATCCTCTAACTCTACTATGGACTGAAAATCAGATGGAAACGCAGTCAATGGTTTTCCATATAGCAAGTGAGCTGGCGTTAATGGTAGTGGTTCTTGCAGGTCGGTGTACACATATGTAAGCGGGCGATCATTCACGACTGCCTTTATCTCTGCGAGGACTGTCGTCAACTCACTTTTCTTTAATAGAGCACGTCCTACAACCGCTCTTAGTCCTGACTTTACTATGCCGATACATCGTTCCCACATTCCACCAAACCAAGGTGCCTTAACTGGAATGAACCTCCATTCGCACTTCTTCTCTCCCAAAAAAGTGATAACAGTAGGATCACTACTCATATCCTTTAGATATTTTGATGCTTGGACATAAGTGGGAGCATTGTCGCTAAGAATGAGTTGAGGGAATGAACGACGGGCACAAAACCGTCTGAACGCCAGCATAAATTCTTCGCTAGACATATTATCACATAGTTCTAGGTGTACCGCTCGAGACGTCGCACAGGTAAACAATAATATATAAACCTTCTCATGCTCCCTCGTCTTCAATGCCCCTGTGTAATCTAATCCTACCACTTGGAAAGGTTCTACGTGCTTTACACGGCATTCAGGTAGAGGTGGAGCTGGTCCAGTTGCATATGGTTTACCCTTTAGTCTCTGGCATATTACACACTTTCTCACTACGCGTCGAGCTACTTGTCGAACCCTGGGTATCCACCATGTGAGACGTAAATTTGATATAATATGACATACTCCGTAGTGTTTTACTTCCCTATGTGCACGTATGATCAATAGATCAGTAACGTGATGTCTTGTTGGCATAAGTATAGGTCGGTTTGTGCCGTCTGGTACACCCGACCACTTCAGGCGATCCTCACACCTGATGAGGCCATTGTCTAGGTGCAACCGTAGTTGACGCACTATATTAGGCATTAATGTCTGATTCGAGCTTTTCAAGGATTCTAATTCATTGGAAAAGGTTTCTACTTGAACCCATTTGATCAAAGTTACTTCAGCTGCTTTAAATTCACGAGCATCAATGTTGTGACCCCTGTTGCAGAGTTGGCCCGTTACTTTAAGCTTGAGATTGGATACATATCGCAACACCCAAGCTACAACTCTGACTAGTTTATTATAGTCACCGAATCTTGCCCACCTCATGATAGGACCCGGTGGCTCATTTGGTTGGGCTGGAACTGCCACTGTTTCCAGTGGCAGAAGTCCCTCACCAACAGCATGCCATATAGTCCATTCACTTTCATGGAGCAGCCACTTTGGACCATGCCACCACAATTCGGACTTCATTAACTGGCTAGCCGTTATACCCCTAGTTATGAGATCACTAGGGTTTTCCTTTGTATTTACATAATGATAAGCAACGTCTGGCAAAAGGGCTCTAATCTCATCTACCCTATTCCGCACATAAACTGGCAGAGACTTCTTGCTATGTATCCAGTTGAGTGCGACCTGACTATCGCACCATACATGAACGATTTCAATATTTAATTCGCTCTCGTATGCTGCGCGTACATGTTGCACCAGACGTGCTAATAGCAGCATGGCAGTCAATTCCATTTTAGGGATAGTTAACTTTTTAACCGGGGCTACCTTGGCCCGGGCTGTAACTAAATGTGCCCCAAATGAAGTAACAACATATATGGCTACCCCGTATGCCGTGGCGCTAGCATCGCAAAACGTGTGTAACGTAACGTCACCGAACGCCGCCACTTTACGAGGTATAGGTTTAGTACATAGGATGGCATATTCATTCAACAGCAATGTTCCTTGGTCATTCAGGTCCTCAGGCAAACTGTCATCCCATCCTATTTTACGTCTCCAAACTTCCTGCATTAGAATCCTAGCTCTTATGGTAACAGGTAATGCTAGACCCAAAGGATGAAAAAATTGCGCAACTTTGCTCAACAGACTTCTTATTGTGTGCGCTCCTGTCTGCTGAGCAAAAGACCTTGTTTGAAAAGTTAGTATGTCATGTTTATGTTGCCAGATCATCCCCAAATTTCTGGACTTTTCCTGGGTAAACTAACTTTATATTGCTTGTCTGAGGCACAGTAGCACACAGACTCGTCAAACCTTTCTAGCGCAACTTCCGAGTCATAATCAGTCTCCATAGGATTAATGCCTATGTGATCCAATCTCCACAGTCGTTCCAGGTCGAACTCGGCAGCCATCTTAGGGTCACTAGGTTGGGAATCCTCCCTTCCCAACTCCTCTGCCGCGGTTACATTGACTCTATATATCGAGACCGTGTCGACCAGGACCTTTGACTGTGTAGTATGCACCTTTCCGCTCATGCAGTATCCAAATTTAGTGGGGATTAAAACTACACCACACATCTTTTTAAATCCAGGGTATACTACTTCATAATAATGATCTACACCAAGTAGAACATGCACCTCACTCTGATTTCCCATGGGATCTGACAAGTTAACCCCTTTGCTACGTAATGCGTGTTCCACCTTCTTCACACCCACAGATACATATTCTGGTAGGGTGTCTACTACGATACAAGTCATAAAGTACCGGTTTTTACGATAGAAATATGAAATCTCCGCTATCTCGTAGTCTTGTTTATCAGTAACCCCTGTGAAGCCCTGTAATCGAAGAGTCTCAGCCCCTACGATTCGGTGCTTCAGTCCCACTAGTACGGACCTCTTTATAAAGGAACGTTGAGACCCTTGATCTAGAAGTACCCGACAAACTTTGTTACTGTCATTACCTTCCATGGGAATCTGTATTGTGGGCAATATAGTGGTGTCTTGCGTGCTACCTAGTGTCACAGTTGTAGTACCCTCATTTTTGACGTCTTTGACTTTATCCGCTGTAGGACACAACTTAAGTGATGTCCTTTGCAGTGCCGACAGGGCCTTAAGTATGTAGTAGTACATTGTCCCTGCTTACCATGTTCCCCACTTAGACAACCTACACATAGCTTCAATCTTTTCGCCTGTGCTAGTTTTGTCTCATTTGTTGGGTATTTTATGCAGAAACTCCATTTATGTTTGTTGTTACATAGCTTACATAGAATCTGAGCAGGTTTCTTATACACACCCTCTTTCTTTACTTTAGTCCCCACTGTCATGCTTATTGTTCCCCTCTTCTCCACATTCTCACTCCCTCCCGACACACACATTCTCCCTTTGTTCAACTGTAGATTAATGATCTCCTTGCTGAACTGAGTTTTGAACTCCCCCAGTTCAAATGATCTTACCTTATCAAGTATTGCCATCGGAAGCTTCTGCCGCAAGATAATGACTATCATTTCCTGCGTGGTAATCCCTAGGGTGTCTAGCGATCGAGTATGGCACTCCATATTTGCCCTGAAGTTTGTCAACTCATCAACCTTGTACTGTGGTTTTGCGAGCCCCAACAAGGCAACAACATGGGCCATTTTCAACTGCTCTCTATCCCCGTATGTGGACTCTAATAAGTGTACCGCTTCAAGATAACTACCACCCACTACTGCAAAACCCTCTATTAATTGTAAGGCCTCTCCTTCCATTTGTCCCTTGAGATAGTAAAACTTGCGGACATTATCCAAAGAGGATTCATGAACCGCAGATCGAAACACGTCCCAAAAGGCTAACCACTCGGTTAACTTGCCCCCAAATGTAGAAAGATTGAGCTTTGGGAGGTGTACAGTGTGTTTTGGTTCAGCCCTTCTATGGGCCTCATTATCGCCTCCCTTCTTACTTGCGACAGCACGCTGTAGTAGGTACTTCGCTCTAAAGACAGGTTCGTCATAGAGGGCGCGATTATCACACTCTGTGACTATCTCTTCCTCCTCTATCATGTCAGCCACAATCACCTCACTCAGAGCCGTAATACGACCGTGGGTAGCCTGGACGTTTTCTAATCTAGCCTCCAATTCCTCTAGTTCAGCAGTAGTGATGAAAGTGTTGACGTCCACTATTAGCCTATTTAATACTCCCCGAAGTCCCGCCCTTTGATTTTTAGGGGCTTTGATCAGCACCCCACTAGACGGTGTCTCTTTACCGTTTTTATCCATTTTGCATGCGAGCCTATAGGCTATGTATCTAAATGTTACGTTACAAAAACAACGGCCAAATAATAGTCTAATTAAGAGACGCCAACCGGCGGACTTCTATGTTATGGAGAAAAAACAGTACACTAAATAGCAATACCTACCAATGAATCATATTGAACAAGAAAAAATGTTAGGTCAGGTCATAATAGTCACAGGAAGTCCGAAACGGAAAAGAAAATTACTGGGGAAAGATGATGGGTGGGAAGCAGGACTTAGGCAGGCACAACGATGTGACCCTGCATTCCGGCTCTAACCATCGCTTGGCTAGCCTTGCCAGTTTATCATAGAGTTGTTCCTGCATCCTGTTCTAATCCCTTGCTCATTGCCCAAGAAAAAATCCCCTACTGGTAGCTAATTCCCGGGTCTGGGCACCAATGTGGTAAACTATCAATGGAAGTTAAATATTACTAAGCTATAATGAATCAAATAAAATCAATCTAAATGAAAACTACTCTTATATCTAAATTGAATTCAATCTGAAACAAGCTAATTTATATCCAAAGGTCTCACATAACACATGTATATATAGGGTAAGGTTATAAGGGTTAATATTAGCCAGGAATTAACTCACCAATAGTTCCACGTGGCAATGAGGCAAGGGAGAACGTTTTATCCAATATGGCGGTGGACAATGGGGAACGAGACTTCGGTCCCAAGACACAAGTCAAGTTAAAGAAAGAATAAATGATTACATGGGAATGGACATGATTATTATAATGTATGCTTATCTATCAGTCAGTCATGATGTCGATGAGAGCGTCTTGGTGGTGTAGCTGAGTGTGTGTGTATTGTGATTACAGGCACAAAAGCACGATCAACTGAGGGCGGAAAATTAGATGTTAACTGGTTGGTGTTCGTGAAGGCTCTGACGTACCTGAAAAGCACACCTTGCTGCCTTGGCAAACCGCCAGGAGCCCAAATTATCGTACCGCATTTAGGTTGCTCTATACGATTTAATATACGATAAATTCATATATACTACATAAGACCATGGCAATATTGCTTAATAGCATATTAGGCCTTTTATAACTTAACTTATTTACAATCTTATAATATACGATCTACTCGTCCTACGTCGTGCTGTAGGAGAGATCGTGACGTCACAGAGACATAAGAGATCACAAAAGAGTCATATTCTATCGTATTTATACAATAATAGGAATACTGCATTGTCGTGGCGATTATTATTGTTGTAGCGTTTTGGATATTCTTGGCTCCGACTGCATTATATATCCTGCCTTTTTGTGAGCATAGCCTGCTCGAGCATTGTTCCGCTGCCTGCCTTTTTGGGTTCCATTTCCGATTCGAGCATCTTGATAGCATCTAACATTTAAAGAAGATTCCTTGTTGGTGTTGAAGGACTTTAGTGCACTTTCTTTCATGCAGGAGTGCCTGACATTTATTGATTAAAGTAATGTAAGCTGTAACTTCCCTTACCACCTTACTTTGCATACCATAACCAAGCACCTTCGGTTATAGGTAGTAATAGGCTGTTTTCACATAACATTAAGCCTAGAGTAGACACACATTTATTGAGAGTTTGATAACCTATTATTGCATATAGAACTCTGGAGAGTATTTGTGTTCTTTGTTCACTGGGAATATACATCAGAGGTTGGATCTAGCGCTATCCGTTGTAGCATTTATGCCATTACTAGTCCAATGAATAAGAACCCTGATATATTTAAACCTCTGTCGTAACAGTAATAGTAGGAGACTGCCCAAATACTGTATCACCTTGCTCTGGAGTTGTTGCTCAACTCCGGTTCCCAGTAGAATGATAGCTAGCCTGACTGATAGAATGTTGTGGCACATACTGGATGGTGCCATCATCGACAACATGAGTACTAGCTTCCTGAAGACCATTAAACTGTGCAACTAACTTACACACCTCCTGAACTAACTCTCCCTTAGCCATACCACTGCACCTTCAACCGTACACCTCCAACACACGTCTTAATTCATCACTACTCCTACTAGCAACCTCTTCCTGACTAGGTTGGGTTGTAATAAACTGCCAAACGTCATCCTTCCCCATATTATGAACAGGAATGTAATCGACATGCGACATCTTAGCCATAATTGTGGACAAGGGTAAATAAAATAAGAGTACTATATCCGTAGACTTTCAACTGCAAGCCAAAATTAATAACAATTTAAAATAATTACTTCACCCCTCCAAGAACTCTATACTATCACACTATCCTGGCATGAGGTCGCCACTGTTACGAGGGGAGGCAGGGGAAAGCAGATGCTCTAATAGCCTAGCTCACAGCACTACACTACACTGCAACAGACACGCTCTTAATATCTGACTCAAACAACAAGACACGCAGGTTCTCTATGAAAAGTGGTTATCTTCCTCTTTGCTCTATTAAAGCAGTACTACAAGGAGACACAAAGATATCTACTGTCTTCGAGTCTGGTTGATAGTGTGTGTAGTATGCAAGATAACTTCTAAGGTTATTCTAATCTGCACAAAACAATGGTAACTATAATGCTAATGCACTATCCTAACACATGAAACATAATAGTTGGTATTCCAGTAGGTTGGAGAAGCCTACTCGAGCAAACCACTGTGAATACCAACTTCAATAATAAAGAATAAAAATATATAATAATACAAAGCAGTGCAGTAGAATAAAGCAAACAAAATGGAAGAAGAAAAGGGAGAAGTTTATAATTTAGGTTGCTAGGGAAGAAATACAGTATCTCTCTTTAAACAAATTCAAAAAACTCCTGTATGCAAGATACTTAACCCTTACAGTCCCAGGCCTGAGTATATTCGTCAGTAGATAAGTAACTCCCCAGTCCCAGGCCCGAGTATATTCGTCAGTAGATAAGTAACTCCCCAGTCCCAGGCCCGAGTATATTCGTCAGTAATGTATTTGTCTTGTAACTGCCTGTAAACAATTTTTTTTTTTATTAATTGTTTTAAGCCTTGTTAAAAAAAAAAGAAAAAAAAAGGATATATTGAGTCAGGCCTCATCTCTTGAGGTGAAAAGGTGGTCTCTCCTGCCATTTTCGCCACAATGCTTGGGACTGCTGGGGACTTTTATTACTGTATCCTACGGTACTCAACGGGATAATAATTATAGAACAATATATTTATAATGGAATGACTCCCAGACTTGCTCTGCTACTATTCAATAAGGAACAATGAAAAAATATGCGGTATTTAGGGAAACATTGAAGCAAGCCTGCGACAGACTCCTCAGCACTGTGCTCAGTAAGGGGCCTGTCGCTCGAGTAATGAACTAGTGGGGCCAAGAGAGTCTCGGAGCTCACATGGGGAAGGGAAGGGGCGCCAGGCATTACTAGACTATATGATTATTCCAGACACCTGGGCTCTCATTAACGACACAAAACTAATCAAATAAATAGAAGATATCATTGTGCAAACTTAAGATAAACTAACATAATCGCACAAAGGCTAAACAACTAAATAATAATACTACTGGCCGAACGGCAATGTTACTGGAAGGTGCCACATTGGCAACAATAGGCCCTCGCGTGGGAACATAGAAGAAGAAGGGAAGGAAAAACAACTCGGTTCTCCCCCTAAACACGTAGGCTATGTAAATTATAACTCACTCACAACTGACATAGGTTACAAAACTCAGTAGGGATTGACAATATATATATATTATATATATATATATATATATATATATATATATATATATATATATATATATATATAATTCTATCTATCTATCTATCTATATGCTCAGGCCCAATCCCCATTTTGGGGGTAGCCGACTCAAGACAGAGCAAGAACAGGGAAAACACAAAAACAACATAAAACAAAAAATAAACACAGATAAAAAACACAAACTCACACACATCCAGGTCACCCAGGAGAAGACCCAGAGACCAGGGTTACCAAGGTCGCTCCAGCACTCCCCCGGCCCCTGACCACCCGGAGAGGTTCCGATCTCGGCAGGCAGACATGCAGCGGAGCCAAAGCCACAAGCCCTCCCACCACACTTCCAGGCACACCCTTCATATTAATCGTCCCCCCGGGCCAGGCGCCTGATGGACTATTATCTAGTCGAACTTGCGCCCGACCCCTTACTCCAAATGACCACGTGTTCACTCAACTATTCACAAGCATTCTCCATTCACTCCTGTCCACCACCACTTCCCCTTCCTGATCTATAGTCATTCCTCTATCATCCAAAGCCTTTCTTACACAGTCTCTCCATCTCAATGGGGGTCTTCCTGCCCTTCTATCTCCCCTTGTACCTGACTCACATATTCTCTTTGTAAGCCTTTCATCTCCCATTCGTTCAACATGACCATACCAGCTCAGCACCCTTCTGTCCACTCTGGCTGACAAATGTTCCTGCTGCCCCACTCTCCTGCGTATCTCTTCATTCCTCAATCTGTCTCTACGAGTAACTCCACACATACTCCTCAAGCAGCTCATCTCCATCACATCCAGCCCTCTTTTCTCCTTTTTCTTCAGAGCCCATGTCTCAGCCCCATACATCACTGTTGGCACAACAATTCCTTGATACAGTGCACTTTTTACTTTCACTCCGAGATTTCTCGTCTTCCACATACTTCCCATTGCTCCGAAAACCTTCCTTCCTTCACACACTCTCTGTTTTACCTCCACTTCCATACCTCCACTCCTGCTTATCGTTCCTCCTAGATATTTAAAACACTCTACTTGTTCCAATATTTCCCCATCCAGCCTCACATCTAGATTCACCCTATGCTCTCCCATATTACACACCATTACTTTACTTTTATTGACGTTCACCTTCAGTTTCCTCCTTCCAGAAACCACACCAAACTCTTTGACTACCCGCTGCAGTTTCTCATCAGAATCCGCCACCAATGCTGTGTCATCAGCGAACAGCAACTGATTCAACTCCCAATCTCTACCATTCTTTCCTACTAAACCCAATCCTCTTCCCATAGTTCTCCTTTTCACCTCCCTCACCACACCATCCATAAACATATTAAACAGCCATGGTGACATTACACAACCCTGTCGCAAACCTACCTTTACCTCAAACCATTCACTCAACTCACCATTTCCTACTCTCACACATGCTCTGCTCCCTTCATAAAAACTCTTAACTGCTTCTAACAAATTTCCTCCTATTTCATAAATCCTTAACACCTTCCACATTGCTTCACGGTCCACACGATCATACGCTTTTTCCAAGTCCATAAAAGCCCAAAATATCTCCTTATGCTTCTCTAAATACTTCTCGCATAACTGTCTTACTGCAAACATCTGATCCACGCACCCTCTTCCCCTCCTAAAACCGCACTGTTCTTCTCCTATTGCAACTTCCGTACACTTTATTATCCTCTCTATCAACACCCTGCCATACAGCTTTCCAACCACTGACAATAAACTAATACCTCTATAACTTGAACACTCCTGCCGATCTCCCTTCCCCTTGTACAACGGCACAATACATGCACTCTTCCAGTCTATTGGTACCCTTGACACAACAAAGCACACGTTGAAAAGTCTCACCAACCAATCTATTATCACATCTCCACCCTTCTTTATACACTCCACAGCAATACCATCCAAACCTTCTGCTTTTCCCGCTCTCATTTGTTTCACTGCTTCTTTCACCTCATTTTCCTCAATCCTTTCATTCATTCCCTGCCACCTGGGTGGCCTGGGTAACCTATCTCCATCCACCTCTGCTTCAATCACTGCTTTTCTTCCATCTCTTGTATTTAACAAAGATTCAAAATACTCGGCATATCTTTTCCTCACTTCAACTGGTTCCACTAGTAATTCTCCATTTTCATCTTTCACTGACTCTTCCCTCTTTTGTCCTCCTTTCCTTACTTTATTTACCTCCTTCCAGAACATCTTCTTTCGTTCTTCAAAATTCTCACTCAGCCTTTGGCCCCACCTTTCGTTTGCATCTGTTTTCGCTTCTCTAATTTTCCGTTTTGCCTCTCTCCTTTTCTCCTTGTACCTCTCCCATACCTCAACACTACCATCCTGTAAAACCCTCTCAAAACACTGTCTCTTCTCCTCAACTGCCTTTCTCACCGTATCATTCCACCACTCGCTTCCCTTCCTGATACCTCTGCCTCCTACTTTCCTTTTGCCGCATACTACCTCTGCACTTGCTTTCACTCCTTCCTTAAACTGTTGCCATTCAACCTCTACTTCTCTCTCTTCCATCTCTCTCACTTCCATCCACTTTTCATTTAGTCTTTCCTTGTACTCCCTCTCTTTTTCACTCTTCTCTAACTCACTAACTTTTATTACCTCTCTTACTTCACGCTTGTCTCTTATTCTCCTGTAACTCTTAACTCTTAGCTTTCCCTCCACCAGGTAATGATCTGACATACCCTCCGCCTCACCTCTCATCACATTCACATCCAGCAGTCTACACAATCTTTCCCTTGTCACCAGCACATAATCCATCAATGCCCTCTCTACAATCTCTCCCCTCACAAGTATATGCCAGGTGTACTTGTGTATACGCCTTTTTTTGAAGAACGTATTACCTACACTCAATCTACACTCTTCACATACATTTTTCAGTCTTTCTCCACTCTCGTTTACACCATCCACACCAAAACTACCGATGACTCCCTCAACAGGCTCATTTCCTACCCTAGCATTTAGGTCCCCTAAAACTATAACATTTTCATTTTCATCAAACCCTTGTAGACAATCTCTCAAATCCTCCCAGAAACCCTCTACCTCGTCTAACTCTCTTTCACTTCCTGGTCCATACGCACTTACAAAAACCCACCTTTCACCCTTAAACCTCATTCTCACCCACATTAGCCTTGATGACACCTCTTTACACTCTTTTATAAACTCTCTCAACTCCTCCTTCACAATAATAGCCACTCCTTCTTTCCCCCTGACTCCCTCGTCTACTCCAGACTTTCTACCTATAAACGTTTCCAAAATCCACTTCTCCCTTTCCTTTCATCTTTGTTTCATTCAGTGCAAGGACATCATACATCCTTCTTTCAAATAACCTTCCAATATCCAATAATATATATAATTATATATATATATATATATACTGTGACGCACCCAGTGCGTAGCAACGTAACCTGATTGTACTCCTTGGTACTCCACTGTACCGTCACGGACCGTGTACCATGCTGGCTGCTTATATTGAGTGTGACAACGTATAACTATGTTCTTTGTATCTCTGCAAAGGTCTCGTCATTTGCTAACCAGTGGTGGGTTTTGTTTTAAGCCATGTCGAGACCTTCCATTTAATATGTAGTATCAATAGAGAAGTTGATAGATGAGATGATAGGAATTCAGAGAGAGAGAGTGAGTTAGACTTCAGAGCGAGAGGGTAGCGGTGCGCCACGCTGCCGGGGGGGTGGTTGCCAGACGTATGGACCGGTTGGCAGCCCTGCGCTTATAGCTAGGTGCGACAGGGTTGGTAGTACATTGCCGCCTGCCTATGCTGTCTGGGCTGCCCATGTTGTTGTACAGCACATTGCCTGGAGGCTCGCTGTGTGCTCTATGACCAGGTTGCCTAGAACCTTTGAGATTCTAACATCCCTTGCCCTCTCTCCCAATTTCTCACGGTTGCACTCTTTCTCTCTGACGACATTACTCTCATTTCATTCTTCTCTCTATTTAAATGCATACCCTTCCCTTGAGGTCCTAAAGGAGTTTCAGCACTCACCTCTCGTATTACTCTTAGGACAAGCATATATTTACATGTATTAGATTTAAGGGGTTAATGTGAACAGCGATCTTCTTGATGAGGATAGTTGGTGAACGTTCTACATGTTCACGAGTTATATGCCCAGCTCATCATCCAATTTGTGACTAGACTAGTGCCATGTGTAAGAGCCCGACCATGCCCAGGAGTTGTCTGTAGAGGGGCGAGGACTTAGCCTTGATTTACCTACCGAGCCAGGAGCGAGTGTAGTACCAGAGACTACAGCTCGCTCGTAGTGCCGGTATAGTAGAGTAACGTAATTTATCTGTCCTTGTGTTCTCTGCAGTCTTTTCCTGGGTTCTCGCTTTCGGTGCTGGGACTCGTTGTTCCTGTGACTTGGCCTGCTAGCTAGAACACATGGGGATGATGAGTGGGTTATATCTTTATTTTACTATGCATTGCAGCTCTCTTTAAGTTTATGTATGTAACACTTTACAGTACACATTACTCACACACAAGACAACACTATTAATACTTTCATGTATCAATTAACTGCACTGTCGTTTTGCTGCTGTGTCCGGAGTTCCGTTGCGTAGGGCGCATACGGACTCAGAGGGGAGACAGAGTGAGAGAAGCGAAGTAGCCTATGCGGTAGTAGGCTACCGGCGCAGTACTGTTGCCTGCAACCTTTTAGTTATTCCAAGTATAGATTCATTATTACAATAAGTGACTACTATTTATGTTCCTTCCATGTGTATTATTAGGTATCTACTGGATCATGAACATCTTGTATGATACATGCTAGTGCATGTTAGTAGGGGACAGTTATTCTAGTGCACGCGCTTTCAAGTAGGCGTGTACATTTGTCATTTAGCATTTCACTGTCATACCTTTAGCCTGCTTCTATTCTACATTATTAGAGGCTTAATATTAACGTAGTTTCTTGAGTATTGCATTTCTTTAGTAATAACGTAACCTATAAATGTCTGAGGGAGTTTAGCCTCATAGCCTACCCCTGTTGTACACTTTCGCCGAGTTAAGGTACCTCGTTACCATAGACGATAACTCTGTAGGGCGTTGGTGCTTTTGTTGTCTGGAGCATATAGTATTTGGGACTGGAATCGAGCGTGTCGTTGTCACATAAGCCATTTCTGTCCTACGATCAAGAATCCCGAATATGTATTGCCGATCCAGCCGTAACAAAATGGCGACCTTGCACAAGATTCAGTAGTATCCTATCACATGTTTTTTGGAGAACTATTCTATGCTACCTAGTAGAGCTGGCTAGAATTTTCTTGCATATTGGAGGAATTTTTATTGTGTCATTATTGTATTGGTGGACTTGCAGATTGTTTCGTTAGGGGTGTCTAGAGTAGAGTCATTCAAGCATCTTTAACATTTTGTGAGTCGAGACTGCAATTAGTAATAAGCACTTCTTTTTTTTATGAACAGCAATTGTATAACCAGCACTATGTCTAATGACTCATCATTTACGGGGGAGGATAACACGGTACAGCCTAGTAACCAGCAAGTACAACAGATGTTTAGGGAGGGGAGTGTTATAAGTGGAGAGAGGGATGCCCGGGCATTTTTGCAGACACCTTTGACCGAACAGCGCCTGCAGGCTATTGATTGTTACGGTCTTCGCTGTTTAGCCACGGTTTTGGGGCGGGACTGTCCTGACAGTTGGCCCAAGAAGAATTTGGTGGCATGTTTGTTGGGTGATGGCGATGGGGCGGTGGGTGGAGTGGGGTCTTGGGGGGTTCCCTCCAAGCCTCCATTCCACTCTACCCCTGAGCTGGGCCCTCAGCCAGCGAGTCTTAGCACGATGCAGCAGGAGGGTTCTCAAGGGCAAGCTGGCTTACCCGTAAACACGTCTCGGTGTGGATCCCCCATTTTGTGCTCTCCCCCCCCAGGCCTGTCTCCTGAGATGTTATTCCAGCTAGAACTAGCTAAGTTTAAGCTGCAGGAGACTCAGATACAACAGGCTAGTATAGAACGCATAGAGGTTGCTAGAATCCAAGCCAATCAGGATGCAACCAGGTACCAGGCTGAAATGGATGTCGAGAAGTCTAGAGTAGAGACCACGGGGCGTCATCTCGGTGGTGGGCACCGGGTTACAGACTCACTTTCGCATTTAATTAAGTTAGTACCCGCATTTGATGAGACAGCAGTGACTGAGTTTTTTGCTCGTTTCGAAAAGAAGTGTCGTGAGTATGACTGGCCGGAGGTTAAATGGGCAGCATTAGTTTCATCACGTCTAGTGGGTAAGGGGTTGAAAGCCTACGATGCACTGTCACTGGACGAGAGTGTAGTGTATGGACTGGTGAAGGAGGCTGTGCTCCGGGCCTACGAACTGCAACCCGAAACTTATAGATTGAAGTTCCGTGGCGTGAATAAGAAGAGCGACGTCAGTTTTATGGAGCACGCACGGGACTTAACAGATGCAGGTAATAACTGGTTTCGGTCCGAGCACGCAGAGTCGGCTGAGGAAATTAAGCAACTTTTCTATCTGGAACAGTTTTACAAATGCACTGGAACCGATCTAACGCTGAACATTAAGGAAAAATGTCCCAAGACAGTAGAGGAGGCTGCCAAGATGGCAGACTTCAGATTATCATTGATTCGTGGTTGCGGTGCCGCTCAGAGGGCTGAGTCAGGGCAGAAGGGGCGCTATACCCCACCCACCAGAGTTTTCGATAATAACAAATCCTATGACACACATAACCACACTAAATGCATTGCACCTAATAACACCTACAAACACAAGCCTCTCCCGTTTACTAAAGGTCAGGCCCCTTCTTCGCCCGCACAAGGGAAGAAGCCCATTGGGGATGTGAAATGTTACAAATGTCAGAAGCTAGGCCATTATTCACGTGAGTGCCCTAGTAACACTCCCGCTAAGCCGGTGTCATTGGTTCACAGTATCGGTGTGTCTCTGAAGGCTGCAGCAACTGCCCGGGGTAGGTTGTCAGCAGCTGAGGCACACGCGGTAAAGAAGCGTACGGAAGGCTCGACACCTGTCCGGGACACTTTCTGTGGCCATCGGGGGCACGGGTTTGTGAGCTGGGGGAGTGAACTACGGAGGGTTGACTTGCTGAGGGATACGGGGGCTTCGCAAACTTTGTTGAGGAACTTCACAGGGAAACCGATAAATGCGGCCAGAGTTGTTGTGGTGCAGGGTATAAATGCTACGAGGTCATACCCACTTGTGAGGTTGGAGTTGAGAGTGGGAGAGGTGTGCAGGGAGCTGGATGTAGGGATCGTTGAGTGTTTGCCAGTTGAGGGCGTCGACCTTCTTCTCGGCAACGACTTTGCGGTGCCCACTTCCGGGACTCCACCCTTAGTCGTTGCCGAGAGGGCGGCCGACGTGGATGGTGAGAATCGGGAATGGGTTGGGAGGTGCCAACAGGATGAGATGGCCTGTGTGGTAACCCGATCTCGCTCTGCGGCTCCTGCACAGCCTAGCACTCAACCTCGGGGACAGTGGAGGAAGGATCAGGAGAAGGTTGCTAAGGGCAGAAAAAGGGACATTGATTCTGCTGCACTTCTCGGTGATTCGGTACTTGGACCTATAATAAACACGGGAGTTGACTCTGGCCCAGATATGGTGTGTAACAAGGCAGAGTTGGGTAAGACTTCGCGTGAGGCAAGAGCTGTAGCGAGAGCCACTAAGGCAGTAGAGCCTACTAGCCGGGGTAATGTCTTATTACAAAACCATCTTGATGCATTGATGCCCAGGGACATTAGTGAGCAGCAGCTGCAAGACGCTAGCCTAGCTCGTTATAGCAATGGTGCCATAGAGTTGGAGGAAGATGGGGATGCGAAGCCGGGAGATTTCTGTAGGCTCAACAGGATATTGTACCGCAGATTTCTAGACCCCAAATCGAAGTGGGAGGGCGGTGCGAGGGTAGTAGACCAGGTGGTTGTTCCAAATAAGTATAGAGAGTCCTTATTGTGTCTGGCGCATGATGTGCCGGTGGCGGGTCATTTGGGGGTAACAAAAACATTGGCGGCATTGGGCAGGTTTTTCTGGTG
This sequence comes from Lithodes maja, assembly GCA_037953745.1. NCBI lineage: Eukaryota > Metazoa > Arthropoda > Malacostraca > Decapoda > Lithodidae > Lithodes > Lithodes maja. Next base: position 68,983 of record JBAKBP010011875.1, read on the forward strand.
GCCTGGGGTCAAGGCTGATGTCTGTGCATGGGTGGCTGGGTGTGCGACCTGCCAGACAACGGGGAAGCCTAACCAGACCATCCCGAAGGCACCTTTGTTTCCCATACCTGTCACCGGGCCTCCGTTCAGCAAAGTTGTAGTAGATTTGGTTGGCCCTTTCCCGCCTACTAGTAGTGGCAATAAATTCCTGTTGACAATCATGGATGTGGCTACGAGATACCCGGACGCATACCCCATGAGAAACGGCTCGGCAAAGGCAGTTGTTAAAAACTTATTATTGTTCTGTTCCCGTTATGGATTTCCACGTGAGGTGCAGTCAGACCAGGGGAGCAATTTTACATCCAAATTGTTCAAGCAAACCCTTCAGTTGCACGGTATATGTTCTGTAGTGTCGTCAGCCTACCATCCCGAGAGTCAGGGAGTCTTGGAGCGGTGGCACTCGACCCTGAAGAGTATGCTACGCTGTTACTGTGCAGAACATGACACTGATTGGGATTTGGGTCTGCCGTATGTTCTGTTCGCTGCACGTGAAGTCCCAGGAGAGAGCCTGGGGTTCAGTCCAAATCAACTAGTCTTTGGCCATAATGTGAGAGGACCTTTAAGTATGGTGAAAGAGATCTGGGAGGGCGAAGAGAAGCCGGGGTCTGTACTTAAATATATCCTTGAGAGCCGGGAGAGACTTATAGGTTGCATGGCAGCGGCAGGTAATAACTTGGTTAATGCACAGGCGGTCATGAAGCACCAGTATGACGCCAAGGTGAAGCTTCGGGAGTTTTCGGTGGGTCAGGAGGTAATGTTGCTTTTACCTTTGCCTGGACACCCCCTTTCTGCCAAGTTTATTGGGCCGTATGTGGTGGCTAAGAAACTGTCCGACCTTGATTATCTCGTTGCAACACCTGACCGTAGAAAAAAACATCAGTTATGTCATGTTAACCTCATGAAAGAGTATGTGAGACGCCCCTCAGAGCCTCTCACTGTCCCTGTGCTGGCCTGCAGCGGCCAGGGTGGAGAAGGAGGTGGGGACAGTCATGCTGCTGAGGAGGATAGCTGGGACTGTGTCATTTCCGCGGAACAGTGGGCGGGGAATACTGAACAAGAGGCTAGGCAAGCTGTAAGTCACCTGCCTGAGCACCAGGGTGCTGCTGTCCTAGGCCTGTTCAGGTCATACCCCTCTGTTTTCGCCGAACACCCAGGTCTCACTACTCAGGTAACGCACGACGTGGACGTCGGTGATAATGTGCCCTTCAAGTCAGTGCCCTACCGTGTGCC